>JYDV01000078.1:5268-44523 GCA_001447645.1 Trichinella pseudospiralis | reverse complement strand
ACCATCACTGCTTTCTTACTACTCACCCATTTATTCATTCACTATTATTTTTATTATATTATTATGTTTCATACTTAATTATTTAAAAAAAATTTTTTTGATTACTGTCAATTTTATATGATGTATGAAATTTGAAATAGTTATTTGAATGTGAAAATGATATTGTTTCATTAAATAAACAATTTCAATAATCACTGTTTTGGATTAATTTCTGACAAAATATTAATTTAACTTGTTTTATAGGAAATAGCTGTAAGAAAATATTTAACTCATCTTAAGGTAAATTTTTTTTTAATTAACAAATAAAAATATAAAATTGCACCTTCAGAATGAGATTGTTAAATTATCATTTCTATGTACCGCTAACCACGTATATGTGCTGGAGTATGATTGCTGCAAATTATTCTAAGCACAAAGGTTAATGATACTAATCATCGGCAGGCATAAAGCTTAAACTTATTTTTCATTTGCTTCCTAGGCTTTCGTCCCTATTGTTTTGCGTGCACAGTAATTGCACACTCGCAAGGGTTCACTGCCTGGACAAAAAATGACTTGATTAGACAAAGCATCGTAAAAATTCCTGGCCACCCGGGCAATACTGATGACCGCAGATAAGCATGCTTATTCATTGTCTCCTTGTTCTTTTCTTCGCTGTTCATTTGCTTTGCTAAAAGAAGATTTTATTTCTTTGCTCTGTTCTTTGCTTTCGTTGCACAGCTAATGTCTCTGATGCTCTCAACTTTCTTATGATGGCATTATCAAATGGTTTATATGGAATTTTATCAAAAGCGTCTAATTCCATTTCTATTTGTAACGACTGAAGAAAACTGTTTTAAGAAGTGTCAACTAACAGTGATAGCTGCTTGGCGACTTCCTTGTGAACTTCATGACGTTATCAGATCACTGATGAACCATTTGGCATTTAAAAGGGATATTACAGCTCATCTCCTGTGAGCATGATCGCTACAGATCCTAAGGCCTAGACGTAATGATATTTGTACGTAGCCATCCGTCAAACAGTTTGCAAAACTGACGTAAACAATTCCAACAGTCAGCAGTAGCAGGGTTTTTGAGCAGTTTGAAAAAAAGCTGCAGAAATTAGTGTGTCCAGTGTGTGGCTTCACCATATAGGTTTCTCAATATATCATCAGCAGCTCAATATCGTGATAGTATTGTGTGACTGCTGTTGCCAATATCTTTACTACTCAACAGTGATGAACGGTAGAAATAAGCACCGTATACTGCTTTCATGAAGAGACACTGCAGTGTACAATATTGCCAAATGGATACACAATAAAAAACAACAACTTTCAAATTATTTTTTCATAATGATTTTTCATTTATGTCTTAACTAACTCTCAAGGACTGTATTTGCAAAATTAAATATTCACTTCAACTAGATCACAATTCAGTCACTAAAGGGTTAACAAAAGCATTTCAACATACAGCGTAGCTCATGAGCCGTTTTTTCAATATTAGGCAAACGCTTACTGCCTATTATCAATAACAGACAATTTGCAACGTCAACAACATATATATCATTATGTTATGTTATGAAAATCCTGTTATTATGCTATTTTAAAATTATATAAAGAAATTTTAAAAGCAAACAAACACCGTGTAAGAAATCGTAAAACACAGATCTGTGCAGCTGTGATTTTCACTCTTCACATCAAGAGACATATTTCGCTGTTTTTTGCATTAATTTGATATGTACTGATATAAAATGCCCAAACTATTTTACAAATTGTTCTTGCACCTCCATAAAGGAATGTTTCACCTGATAAAATTGTTTCCATAAAATTTACAACACTTCTAGCAACAGTTTCCACAAAGTTTCCATTAGTAGTTCCATTTTTTTATTTTTCTAATGGCGGTATTTTTTAATATTTACAAAATTAACCTGCATGGCAGCTTTCTTTATTGTGATTTATAATAAAATGATAAAATCATTGAAAATGGCTGCAGAAAATTTTTTCTGTTGCATCTGAGCTTTATGTGCAAAAAAATTGATAACAGTAATTTTGAAAGTCATCAAATAAGTCTACTATCAATGGAAAGAGTGTCGCCAAAACCTTTAATTAATAATTGAATCACTGTTAGCTTGCAGATAATCGTGCCATTAAAATTAAATTCATCAAATTCATTAAAAAACAGCTCTTTAGTCATCATTAATGTATTGCAATATACACAACAAATATATAATGGGATTTATTAAAATACATATGCATTTATTACAATATCATACCTGCATCATGTTCAAAAAAAATTAAAAAAAACATTTATTTCATTTCTTTCCCTTCTAATATACATTTTAAGAGCAGCACTTGACTAAATTTCACACATATCACATGTTCCTTTCACTGTGACAATATAATAGAATATGTAGAGTGCAAAAATGTCGAAAAAGATGCAAAATATGCACCTTTCAAAGTGTTACATAAATTCTTGCGTGAAAAAATTTCTGCCACATGTCGATCACTACTTAACAACTGCAAATTGGTCGAGCTGAAACACATCATTATACATATACTTTGTGAATATACTTTTTGCATGTTGGCTTACTTTGAAAATTCGGTTCCATGCTTTTTTGTCGACAATGCAAGCAACGTTGACAAATATGGATACCAGATCGTTCAGTCTTGAATCACACTGAAATATTCTATACAGCTTTTCATAAGCAATACATTCCTTGCCATCCATGTTGGACAAACGCCCATACTTGTAGTCGGTCAACAGCTCAGAGAGGGTTTCGAAAATTATTGGTGAATATCGATGCTGAAATAAAATCATTTACTTGGAAAATTTAAAGAAAAAAAAATCTTCCTCAGAACATACTTTCACATAACGAACACACTCTTCCATCTCTTTCACCGCTTTGTCATTTTTACGAATGGTATCAAGAGATAAATCTAGCAACGAAAGTTTTACCTCGCCAACAAGATCAGCCTGTAACGTAGAAGACAATTTTTTCTTTAATATATTACTTTTGCAATATAAGAATATATTTTTTACCTTCCAGAATATTTTTGGAAAAGTAGCTGTTCTACTGTAATAGTGAACATTTCCATTGTGAACGTAAATCCTGTAACCTGTAGGAAAAAATAATACCAAGCCACTAATTAAATCGGGATAATCTTGACAAAGACCGCCAATCTTCTTGATAAAGCGAATTTTGCCATATCTGAAATATGAAATGCACTTTAAAATTGAATAAGTAATTCTTATCACTTTTTTTAATTACCTTCTCGACCAGTAGCGGTGTATAATTTTCATCAATTCGACATAATGATGAGGTTTAGCTTTCAATAAATGATGCGCTACTTGTAAATATTGTATAATTCTTTTCGTTATCCTGACTTTCTTTAACCTCTTTTTGCCTTTCAACATTCTCCGGGGTCTTATATGAGGGATCTTTTTAAAAAAAAATTATAAAGTATGATCAAAATTTTTACATTCATATTTTCACAGTAAGGATAAATAGACGATTGAACTTACATAACGTATGACATTAATTAAGTGCATCGTTGATAAAAGAAAGAAGACAGCTTTGATAACAGAGAAGACGCAGTTGATGAAATGGCTAAGCAATTGATCTTTGGGGCAAAAGATAAGTATGCATATATATATATATATATATATATAATAGGTCACAATTACTAGTGCAATATTGTTCGGTCAGGTCAGAAATTACTGCAGCTAAGAAATACATTATCAAATTAGCAGGTCACTGTTATGGTTGTATTTGTTTCGCAGGATTATTACAACAACGATCACGTGCCGGATGAATCTCAATCCTTTCATTATTTAAGATTCAAATTTTCCGCCTGTTCTACATTTTCAAATTGTTATTCAATAATAAAAAGAAATGCTTACACAGATGTAACAATTTATTATTATCTATCTATTATCAAAAAATACATTCTCATAGCATATAAAAAATTATACATCTTCGACAAACGAACATCTGTTCGGACAAACTGTCATGTGAAATTTACTCTCCGGTTCTGGCAACCAATGAGTTGTGTTAAACATGCACACTCTATAAGGACCAGTGTATAACTAAAAATTGTCCATGTAAAAAATATAAATGCAAAATACAAAAAAAACAAACCTGTCTACATTTTGTCAAATGAGATTCCAATTCTTCAGTTGTGCTGAAATTCTCACTGCATTCTTTGTACATGCAAATGTATTGATTGTTCTTCACCTCTTCTTCTGCATCTTGTATACTATCATCTGCAGAATCATCTGCCGTATTGGTCGTATCTGCCGTACTGATCGTATCTGCCGTATTGGTCAGCGAATTTTCAGACATAACTGAATTGAACGATTATACTATTTTATGATCAAAGATAAGATGAAAAAAAAACTACTCGTGAACAATACAACGTTCAAATCAAACACTTCAGGTTATAATGTAAAATTTCAATCAATTCATAATTTACAACAGTAATTAATGAGCACAAAACAGAGAGAAACTATTAAGATTCAGCAACAGCAGTTGCTTCTTGTTCTTCTTCGAGCTGTTTTCTCTTGATTGCATTCTGAACAGCTATTTCAGCACATATCTTTTCAATTTCATAATTTTTTGTAACCAACGATACCCAACTGCAGAAAACAAAACGAAACATGAAAAATATGCAAATAAAACACAATGTAAAACATTTACCGTGCTTCCAACTGCTTAAGTTTGTCGCCAGCTTCAGTCTGCTTCCTTTTCCTGCTAAAATGTACCGCTTGGACTTTTTCCCGTAATAAAGAAATACGTTTACGAAAAAGATTTTTAGTTTTCTCTGCTTTTTCTAAATAAATTTTCCAAGCTTCGGCGCCATATTCTATCATCAATTCCAAATTGAGAATTCTAAAAAATAAACCGTAACACATGAATAAATGATAATCAAGAATGAAAAACACCCTTTGCACCTCAAATCTTGCTGCTCCAACTGAGCTTTGGCATTTTGTAGAGCTTCTTGCCAACTGTCCAGATCCCCCATGCGGGTACTTGAAGGTCCCGGCAGTTCATAACGTCTCATGTTCAATCCTTGCATTGGTTGCCGATTTTGGATACGTTCAAATTCGGCTTTCAACAATTCCGTCTAAAATACAATATACAAGCGACAAATTAATTTTCAACTGCTTCATCAGAAAAAAACACACCAAAAACTTATCAAAATTCAAAGCGGGCAAGTCATATTTAGTGCTTTTAACATGCCTGTAACGAGAACATTCTTCCTGGATTAAAGCCATTGCCTAAAAATTGCAACACTTCAAATGGAAAACCTTGCCAAACAGAAAACCAATTTTTACAGCAGCTTCTGCCTCTTCATCATATCCTTGGTCAATGTACGGCAAAGCGTCGACCACAGGATTTAAGTCTTTCTTCCTAATTTCACCAATCATATCTGAAATCGCTTTTACAAAAGAAATAAAACACGCAAATCGCACGTCGCATTCGAAAAATATCTGGATATAAAACCCGTTCAACGTTCTATCAATATTTAAAAATTATGTTTTTTTTGTTTTTATTTTTCAACATCCAAATTAGAGCTGGGCAACAGCAATTTATTCATCATCATCTCCACCATCCTCATCCGCAGCCCCTTTCTTCTGATTCTTTCGTTTGACACGACCAGGTCGTCCAGTTCCATATGGAGAACGTAGTGAAAGCTCTTAAATTGAAAAGTAATTTATGTACACAAACACACACACACACACACACACACACACACACACACATATATATATATATATATATATATGTTATAATTACTTTTCCATCAAACAATTAATCATAATTACACAATTATCATACAAATACAAAAAAACAAATAAATAAATAAATACCTATGTGCTTCTCAGAATCCAGACGAACAATGAATGATGGAACATTAACAACTTGACGGCGAACTCTAAAATCAAAGCAATAAATGAATTCCTTTCAGCAAAATGATGCGCATCTGTCATGCAATCAAACTTTTCGAACAATAATTTATTAAATACTAATAATTATTTATTAAATACGAAAACAGTTATCTTAAAAATGAAAAATATTTAAATTAAATAAAATTTCATCAATACACAAAACATTTACTAATTTAATAACATTTCAAATAAAAAATGTCACCAGTTCAACACCATTTATTACAAGTATCTTAAAATCATATAGCTAATTTCGAAAACAAAACTTCATGCATTATTATAAATAAAGAATATTATTCTAAAAAAAACTCTACAATATACACAACAAATTATACCTAGTTGTTACGATAAATTCCAAAATGATATTTATACACTGAAACGCAGTGCAGACAAAATCATAAAATTAAATAAACATACATACAAAACCTTTTAAGAACCACAACTTCTTAATAGTATAAAACTTTTTGGTGTTCAAATTTATAAACTTAGATACTGTGGAAATATAGAAAATCGGTTACATATTAACTTCAAAATCTAGAACTCAAAATAATTAGAAAAATCTCATAACACCAACAGAACTGCGCAACATGTATAAAGCTGTATAAATTTAAATTGATATAATTAAAGCATTACCTAATGTGGCGCTGCAAAATCATCACACGGGCATGGTGAATGCTCTTAGCAAGTCCCTTCTTAAAAACTTGAGTTTGAAGACGACGTTCTAAAAAGTCTTCAACACGCAAACCTAAAACGTAATCGAGCTTCATCTGCTCCTCTCGCAGAACACCGATAAGTACAAGACGTCGCAAAAGAGCATTTCCTGTAAAATAAACAAATAATTTACACAATGATGCTTAAAAATAACAACCGTGTACCTTCAAATAGTCGGCGGGGATCTTTCTCTTCTAAGGTCAACAGTTCACGAGCTAGCTTTCGAATGTGAGCTAACGAATATTTCACCCGCCAGACTTCTCTCTTGTTCCGAAGTCCGTAAACGCCAATTAATTTCAATTCTTGATCCAGACGTTCTTTTTCATATGGTCTGCGAGGAGTCGCGTAAACTTTACTATGAACAGTACGAATACGAGGCATGTTACACCGATTTAATCAGTATTTCTAAATAATAAGTCTTCATTAAACAACAGTGAGTAAACTTTTTAGATGTATGCAACAAATATTTTATTAAAATAAACCATAACAAATATAAAATGAGCTAATTTTGATAACGCCATTCTCAAAAACATTCAACAATACGTTGGCTTACAGTAAACTTATTGTAAAGTTCAAATAAGTAACAAGAAATAAAATTCAATTGAAATTGTTTGTAATAAATAGATAAAAATAAATAACATGTCAGAATTTTAATATTTTTATTATTTTTTTTTAATATTTATGTTTTACATTGCAAATAATTGTGGCACTTCAAAACGTTGATTTTTCTAACTGTATTATAAAAACGATAGATTTCATAATTAATTAAGTCTGTATTTTATACTTTATGATATTATTAAAATCATGCACAACGGGTAAAATATAACTCATTTTTATGTGAGCATAAGTAAATCTGTCACGCGTGGCTGTGAAAATGAAATTTACCAAAATTCAAAACGCAAACAACAATATTTATCAAACGCTCATGCTCAAGTCAACATCCACAGTTATGTTGCTTTCAAAATTCTCATCAAAAAGTTTTCTCTTTTTCATTCGTTTTTGAGATAGTCTTCATTCTACAGTAGCAATAATTCAGGTACTCCTAGTTAACTGCACTCGTCCGCAAGCTGTTTGTTGTTAGCAGTAAATGAATAACCTCAAGTACGCTATAATGTAACGTCCGCTTTACAATAGACTAACTTTTATTACACTTCGTTTTTATTCTACACAACTGTATTATACATTTCTGAATTGTAGGCACTATTAATGACATGCAGGTATAAATAGGACAAAGATGCAACGTGTTAATTGGTGCAGCATGTTACGGACAAAACCAAAATCCGTAAAATATTTACAAGTTTTATTAATAAAAGTTTTTAACTTGTGATTATTCCATTTTTAATATGTAATTTCATACTTTCTTTTTATTTAAAATTTAACCCTTTTATCATTTTAACCGCCTCTTGGTATATGGAATGACTATACCTAAGATTTAAAATTTGGCATTAGGTCTACTCTATTGCGCGAAGCAATATTATCATATTAATCTAACTGTTACTATTTCAAGGGTCACCAATCTTTCTAAATATGCCAACGTCATAACAATCAATCTTTGTTACTTAAATTGCAAATTGTGAAATGCTAATGAGTTCTTTCAGCTGAGCTGCCAACTTGTTGATTCGTTGATGTCCTGCCAATGTGAATATGAAAGGAGGGGTTCCAAAATTCTTAAATAGTCCAATCGTCTTCTGAAGAAATTGATAAGGTTTGATTTAGCATGCTACTGTATTGAAATGCACCTTATCAAGCAAAACGGTTTCTTGTTTTTCTAACTGTTCATAAAAATTTTCACATTAGTGAGATTTACTGATCGTAAATATTTATTGAGTTTTTTCGACATCATTTAGGTATACTTTAACATTTAGAAGTATACAATATCGAATGTAGAGGATTGGTGATATTTGCATGTATTAATAATGTTTAAAATCCGTGAAAAAAATGAAATTAAAAAGTTTCACTTTAAGTAATATTAGAATTAAATTGTGAAAGCACATTTTACAATAATTTTCAAGCATCGTACATAACTATATATATATTAACACCTGATGAGTTTTTTGTAGTAATGAAAAGACAGTACTTTTGAAACATCAAGTTGTCTCAGTTGTGGATAACTAACTGTAAGTTCTGTCATTTGCGTGATTTGTAAATTTTAATTTACTGGCAGTGATTTATAATTTTATAATTAAATGTATAATGAAGGAACCTTAAAAATTAACATTGACGTATTTTGCAGCATGAATGTAAATTTTTGATTAAAAATCACATGCTTTGCTTTTGCTTCTGCTGTCAGTCTTTTTCAGTACTTTAAAAATTTGTAGAGTAATGGACGATTCAAATTTACGATGGGTAAAAAAAGATTTGGCAACAGTAAAAAGGGTAGAAGCTTCTGATTCTTATTTGCGAACTAGAGAACGGATACAGCAGATTACTAAATTGAATCCACTTATTCCTATTGGTATAATAGGAATGTGGGTGGCGCTAGGAAAAGGACTCGGTGCATTTATGCGTGGTGATCGACATGCATCTAATAAAATGATGCGTTACAGAATATACTTCCATGTGTTTACGCTGGTTGCAATTACTGGAAGTTCCGTCATTGCAGCAGCGATCATTGGTACGCCAGAAGAACTTCAGCCTAATCAAAGGCTCGAAAGTTAATTTTTATTGTTGTACTTTTAGTTTTATATGAAACATATTTTTTGTGACTCAGTGTACAGTTGTTCAATATTTGAACATTTGTAAAGATGGAAACGTTAAGAAATTGATGTAAAATTCAATCATATTTCGCACAAATGAAAAATACTTAACAAAATATTTATTGTTCAACAATACATCGAAAAATTTATATGTTAAGAAAATAAGTTATTATTTCAGTACCTGAATTCTCAAAATTGACTTATTTTTAAAAAACATGAAGCACACATGAAAACACGAAAAGTTTACTTTTCCAGATAAACTACCCTTTCTGCAATATTCTGTACTTTTTCCTGTATTATTCAACATACGGCAATGACTTTCGGTATTAGCCATCTTTTGGAGACGTTACGGTGAAATAAAATATACAATAAATTTAAACAAGACGTAAACAGTTTTAAAAGTTATCAAAGAGCTACAGTGATTTTGAGTAAATAAAATAAAATTCCGATTTTCAGATATGAGAAATACAAATTTCACTGGGTTCGCGGTTCAAACTTGAATTCACTTCAGAATCTCTCCATTACCTATAAAACAATAACTCTTTGAATAAATTTCAAAAAATAGAATTACAAGAGTCATCTTCATAAAACCATAACAATCAAACCACCTTAGTGAATTCAAAATAAAGCATTACAAAATATACTAGAAAATAAAACAAAACTGCAATGTACAAACAACTTTACCTGTTTACGCAGTGACGCAGTCAAACAAGACAACGAATTTCTTTTACCTAAAACATAAACAATACTTTTTAAAATCGTTTTCATTATTTAAACTGTAAATAAAATACGAATAAAACTGCGGATAAGTCATAATTAAATAAAAAAAAAGGATCAGAATAGATTCATCATAAAGTTCACAAAACAGCTTTATTATATAAGTATGATCATTTTACCTGCTATATTTAACGACTGACTGCCCATTCAAATAAGATTATCAGCTTCCAATACCTGAAATGAAAACAATAAAACAAATATGATCGGTTCAGTTATTGGCATGATCGTAAAAGAATAAATGAAATTATCAGATGTTGGATCGTCATGATTAAATCGGAAACACGGACCAATATAAATTCATCATAAAATTAATTTCAATTAATTGTCAAAACTTTTATAACTTCATACCAATAAATTCTGCTGAGGCTTGAAAAACACAGCTTCTTACAACCTAAAATGAGCAATCTTACAATTTTTTATCCAATTCACTAACACTGATGAATCTTTTGTTTCATAAAAGATATGATCATTGAAATTCAACATATTACGTACAAATATTGCAGCACTACGAAACAGAAAATACATTCGCATGATACAAACAATGGGATGATGAATTGTTAATCATTCGATGTGTTGGCTACAGTATCTAAATAACAATTAAGTTGTATTATACTTTTACTTAAAAAACTGTTTAAAATTAATTTTAAAAAATGTTAATGAAAAATATAATAAAAGTTTAAAAATTTATTTAATTTTATATGAAATATCTGTAAACACAAAAAACGGGTAGTACTCAGGACTTAAAACCACTCGAACTTTTATGTCATTTATCCTTGTGTGGTAAGATCAGTGAAAAAAATAGCAAAACTTTAATATACAACAGAGCATTCATGCTCGAAAACTGTTAATACATTTTTTTAAAATTTTTATAATATGATGGCAACGTACATTGTGTCATTTTTAAAGCTAACAAACATTTCCCAAATTGCGAATTCATTTTACGCTAATATAGTTTCCAGTTTATTTTAGCATCAGCTTACTTAGTAAAAAAATTATTTGTATTATTGCTCTTTCAGAACAATTTAAGCAAATAAATGTACTTGTTAACAAATAAGCAAATAAATAAATAATAAAAAGATAATCATTCGCATGTAGTTTTACCGTTGAAATGCAAAAAAAATAATCATTTCAAGAAGAAAACAATTTTATAGCCACAAGTAAGCAAGCGGTTGAGGAACAATTTTTCAAATGCATACAACAACTACCATAGTCGAAGATATATGATGGTTAAAATAGAGCAGAAACTATCACAAAAATTGTATAACTAAAAATTTCAAGCGAAAATTATTAAACTGTAATTTTTTGTAAATTCACATCCAATATAAATTTTTTACATAAAAATTAGCTAAGACAAAAAACATTTTCTGACAAAAACGGCACACAAAACGGCAGTCTTTAGCGCCAATCACCTAAAAATGTTCCAAGTTGCGGCTGGCGTTTTACATCAGAAAAGAAAATTGAAAACAGTGCTTTTCATCAGGGCCCAAATATTGTAAACAGGAAATAAATTAATAATAATAATAATAATAATAATAAAAGCAAATAAATTAATTCTAAACTGAGAAATAAAAAAAATCAATCGTTTCACATTGAATATTTATGTGAAAATTTTTTTTAACAAATCAAATTTTTTTGTTCGTTATAATAATCTTCTTCATTCGCTAATGTCACTCGAAGGTCCGGGAGATTTCTTTTTCTCTTTCTTTCCACGACTGAAAAATGAAGCCGGCTTGAACTTTTTCTTCTTTTTATCTTTCTTTCCACTCGACTACAAACGAAACATTGTTTCTTATTCCAAATATACTGCAAATTCAATTAATAAAAAAAAAATTTTTTTAATCATTACGCGTGATTCATCTTCTGAAAATGCCTTCTCTTCAGTTGTAGTATTGTGATCACCTGAAGCATTATGCAACATTATAAAACTGTAATCAATTACAACATATATACATTAGTTCATAATACAGACACACACACACACACACACACACACACACAAACACATTCATACGTACATTCATTCATACACATACATACACATAGGCAAACAACTATTCATTATACACAATCTAATGAAGCAATTTCACTAACAAATTGGCATTAACAAAAGAAATAATATAGGCTACAAAAAATTAATTCCTAAAAAAATATTATGAAAACCACTAGATTCAGATATACAAGTTCACTAGTGATAGATGAATTAATTAAAAAAATAACAGAGAACCAATATAACAGAGTTATCTGAACTTTCATTACAATACTGCTGTGAGCAATGTACAATTCATGTAATGAAATTCAATTATATGGCTACTAATATATTGATTCTTTCATCAGCTTATATGTAAATATGTATTGTTATTATGAATGTCTGTTGCTTTTTTTTCATCTTCATAAATGGTTAAACTGATTATTAATCACTTACTCAGAACAGAACGGTGAAAACGATCAGATTTCGAGCGATGAAACAACCAATTCCCAGTTGAAGCAGCTGGATGCAAACAATCAAAACGTCATTCACATTATATATACATGAACATCAAAAACACACAAAACATTAATAAACATTGAAATGCCGTTGCAAAAGTGCATCTATACTAAAGTTTTAAAAAAACAAACAACCGTGATGCAAAATAAATAAATAAATTGCACATACCAAAAAAGCATGAAAAAGCAAAATATAACAAAAACAAAATAATAAGCTGCTGTTTTCCAAAACTGCTGCGTAACATTTCTCAATTTAAAAAAGACTGTCATTTATTGTTGCTTTTTGTACCAAGTTCAATTGGCATAATAATAATTATTATTCAATTTATAAAATGGCTTGTATATTTCAAAATTTCTGCTAAATGCTTCATTTTTTCGTAACAGAAAAGTCACCAAGCTCTTCGCAAAGCAAAGATTATTCATCACAAAAGAAGACAAAATTGCTACACAGATTTTTTGTAGTTGCAAACATCAAAACTACCAACGTTAAATTCATACGAAAATGTCATTTATTTCGAGTATGATGACAGAATATGAATCAAAAATGATCAACAAAGCAACGCAGGTGCCTAATACAGATCACTATAAAATTTATGCATTTTGCAAATTTCCATTTATATATATATATATATATATATATATATATATAGAGAGAGAGAGAGAGAGAAAAATTAGCGGCATCAATATTTTTATCAGCCAGTGAGCAATACACCTACTAGCAACAAGACAAGCAAAACAACAAAATAAATAAAGTAAAATTTCCAGACAACAACAATTGTACATTTTAACAGCAAAACAATGCACAACACAGCACAAAGTATAGCAGTTAAAATGCAAAAATAAAAATAATCAAACACACACTCATATGCACACAAATTCGTATAAAGGCATGCTGTGTTTGCATAATGATTATGTGTATAAATTTGATTGGCGATGTAATAATATAGATATTTCTTAATTTATATATGTATTTTTCTTTTAAAAGAATGCATTCAATGAATTCCAGAAAAAATTAAGTAAAATCATCCACTTGATGCACAACAATCGACACGCATGTATATATAAACATATTTCGGGGTGGTCCTGTAAACACAAACGTAATTGGAATGTTTGCTAAATTGTTGACTGCTTCAACTGATACAATAGAGCAGAACAGATTCATCACATCGGCATGTAAAACTCATCTTTTCGTTTTAAAAATCAACAACTTTTTTTAACAGAAAATGATGTAGAAGATGAGAATTCAAAAAACTATTATTACGCACCCTTTTGTAAAAAAATAATGACAACTTATTATTTATTTTTCATTATTTTGCCTATTCCGCTATCTACAATACTAAAACAAGAACAAATTGTTAAGCTACCTATGCATAAAGTTTTGAAAATTAAAAAAATATAAAATAAAATAAAATATGCCCTATAGATGGTCGACGGTGTGTTGTTGGAAAAAAAAGAGAAATTAGCACTTGAATAAAAATTATGCACAATACTCACAGACATCACTAATCAATTTTGGATAAGCGAAAACGTTCGTAGTAGAAGTTGTGGTCCGATCTGACGAAGCATCAAACGTCGTTACACGACCTCTTCCTGTTATACACGCGAAAAACAACAAAAAAGATAATCAACATAATAACTACAAACAACAAACAAACAAACAAACAAACAAACTATAATAATTGCATCTCCTACATTATTGTACAATAAAAGTTCACATGCATACAATGTATAAAAGCAACCAATCAACCAAACTTGCATGCAAAGAAAGGTTGAAAGCAAATACAATTTTCTCCAACAAACACAACAAACCTGTACTCGTAGGTGTCTCGTCGCAGTACGGTTGTGCATGGTGATCACGTGCAGCTAACATGAGCGAAACTGATTCTACAATAAAATATTAAAATACAAAAAATACAGATCTTAAAAAAAATCACTAATAATAAATAATAAGAATAATACCTGGAGAAGGACTTGCGTCCGGTTGCTCTACAGCATGGTGATCATCATAAAATTCTGAATGCACAATAAATAACAAAATAAAGTAAATAAATAGATAAATGAATATACAAACAAACAAATAATTTAATTAAAATTCTCTCTTCAAACCTCGCTTCTTTTCCACTTCTTTCAAGTAGGCTTTGATGTCTTCGTCAGTTTCGCTGGCAAATGGATTCGGCTGGTAGAGTTGTTGGTAAATTTGTGCATTATGACGAAAATCCCTCTCAATGATGCCTTTGCTTGCGGCACCGATAATCACCTTCTCTTCCACAGCGTTCAATTCAGCTTCCTGATATCAAAATATATATCATCATTTCTCTTTTCAATAAAATGCTGCTTGTAAAATTATACATACTTTCAACTTGTCAATCTCTTGCCAAGTAACTGGCTCCAAAACTTTCGACTGAGGACCTGCGGAAACAGTATCCACACGACGAGCTTCCTTCAGCTGTAATAAATAAATAAATAAATAAATAAATAATCGTTTTTCAAGCAAAACAAAACATACCATATCACGCTTTTCTTTAAACTCTTTTGAATTTGATGCAATTGGAGCAAACTGATGTGGCGAAGAAATCTTCACTGGATTCGAGCTCGACGTATTCATCTCTTGCACCCACTGAACAATTACAAATATTATTACAGTAATCAACAGTTAATTCAATTAATTAATAAACATTACTAACTTTAGTGTATGTTTTAGGTTCTTGCGTTCCGGTCTCTTTCAACTCTTTCCTGGTGTAAATGTTCGGCGAATTCAGCCAAACATTACCATCAGAACGTCCCTGCAACATCCGACCTTCCCTGAAAATTGCCACTCAACATATATATATATATATATATATATATTAAAATACATAATAATAAATAATACAACTGTTTCATCATCATTACATTGCAGCCGATTCATTTTCGTCCAGCAGACCACGTGAACTGGCCGCAGGCGGTGTCATAATGTCGGAATGTTGCTGAGGCGGACGGCTGCTTGAAACTGGATGCCGATAGATGTGTCCAGTACGAAATCCCTGAAAACGAACAAGCAAGCGTGTAATTTTGAAAATGCAAATTTTTGGAAAAGCATTTTTTTTGCAGCCAATCCAAAATTTTTATTGCATACTGCACTGTCCAATACGCGCATCCAAGCTTCGAATTCGAGTTCGCCAATTTTCCAATTGATCTTGGTCTGGCTTTCGGATTGCTTGTTCACACCACCGCCGCCGGCTTTGGTCAAGTCGGCAACTTTCTGCTGCGCATCTTCGCTTGCAAAAATCAAATTGTCAACCCCAACACGAACGGCACGCACCTGAAAAATTTTAAAAATCAAAATTTAAATTTAAACAAAACAAAAAAAATTTTTCACCTGAATATCACACGCCAGAACGAGATTGTAAGCAAGGTGGAAAGCTTCGGCTACGGTCGTACCGCAAGCCACGAAACCGTGATTGCGAAGAAACATAACCTAAAAGAAAAATAATTATATCACATCAATAAACAATATAAAATAATCAATAAACAATACAACAATTTTATGCAATTTAAAATGAAAATAACTCTAAATTTATCCACTTGAAAAATGCGGTTTTTCCAATTTCAATTCATCCAGCTGCTTAATTTTTGAAAACTTTGAACATTTTTTATCCTCTTGAATTGGATTTAATAATAAAATCTCAGATTTGTCAATTTATCTATACCAAAAAAAAAATACCGTAAAACATCATCTACTACAATGAATACAACAATTACAATTTTCCTATCTAAAATCAAATCAATACACCATTGAAGAGTACGAAAAAAAGTGTAATAAAAAAAAGCAATTATGAACAATATGACATCAGTCGTTTACGTCAACTGTCTCAAGTATTTTTCAATAAAAAGTTGTTTTCCTTTAAATATTTTAATTTTATTCTATACCTTGTTCGCACCCAAATCACAAGAAATTGTAGAACGTTCGCTATCTTCAACAACAATACCACTGTAATCATGGTAACTGACATTGCCAATAATCATCGCTTCTTGGCTTATTGGAAGTAAGCCACATTTCATTGCAGCAACCTGAAACAGAAGAACAAAAATTCAACGCATCATAAAAATGAATCTCCTCATTTTTCCAGAACTGACCACTCTGCCAAACTGCAATTTCGCACAACTGTAAATCATTTCAATGGTTTAATTGAAAATAAAAAGATATTTTTTTTTAATTCATACATTAAAATTTTCTTTTTTTTCTTCCAAAATGACAACTGATAACATACAAATATAATATAATATAATAAATAGAAGAGGTTGAACAATTTTCATTTTATTGTGTTCAAAAGTCAGTTAACTAGCAAGCAGTACAAATCGGCAGCTTTGCAATCGAAGCAAATTAAAAATGATCTACTATTGCAATAAATCCGCTAAAGCATGCATCATTTATTAATAGTAAAAAGAGAAATAACTTGCCCAAAATTGAAAAGCATTAAATAAATTTTATTATTATTATTATTAAAATTATTTACTATCATGCGCTTTTAAGTTAAAAATAAATGACAAACTCATCAATATATATACACGTGTTAAATAATAAACTTGTGTGAAAATTAACAAAATAAAATATCAATAACCAAGTGACGATGACTGTCATCGACACATGCAAAGCTTACTGTTTTTATTATCAACATTAAAAGCAGAATTGCAAGAGATCTTTTTTTCAATAAAAACAATAAAACAACTCAAATTTCATACTAAATCAATCATTCTTTATACGAAATGTTTTTTATCAGATTATACAATATTTTTTTAAGAAAAACAATTAAAAAATATGATCAATTGTACATGAATAGGAGAAAGCATAATCTTTAGTAAAAGCGAAGCAAAGTAAACAACAACAACAACAACGAGTTCTCATGCAATAAGAAGATCGATGAGCAGAATTCCCATTGCAAAATGACACACTAGCAGGAAAATCAATAAACACGTCGCGTTGAGATCTGTTTTTCCCACCCTTGTTCGTCGCGATCCAAAGCTAAGCAATGTTAGTTGGAAAAGCACCAGATATTTCAAATTTAAAATTAAAAAAAACAGTAATTAATTATTCAGAAAATTAAATAATTAACTATAACGCTATTTGTCAATCATTTATTGCTGCTGGCTAGTATACTTAATAATGCTTCTTATAGGTTTTGCTCTGTATAAAAGCTTGTGCGTTTAGCGTTTAGCATTAGCTTGCTTTGCTCGAAGTTTCAGCAAACTGCCTTCAACTAGTTATTAATGCGCATTAAGGCACCATTAGCAAGAATATACATATATACAGCAGAGATTGCTCACCGCAGCGCAGACCGGAGTGTGCAAATGAATAACGCATCGAATATCCGGTCTAGCTTGGTAAATGGCTGAATGAAGCACATAGCCCGCTTCATTGACGCCAAGCCCTGTTGTACCAGGATCCACAATTCGTCCGGTCATGTTGATCTTCACCAAAGAGCTTGCCGTGATTTCGTGGTAAAACAAGCCGAGAGGATTGATCAACATTGCGTCGGTTTCGTTTGCCAATCGCACCTGTTTATTTTTGTAATTAAAATAAATATTTTAAAATAAATAAATATTTTTTAAATTTTGTTTCACTCACGCTGATGTGATTGTAAATGCCCTCGTTCCATTGGAAGAGATCAATCAATCGGTACAAACAAGCCAACTTGTTTCTCAAGATACGCTCTTGCTTTGAATATTTTGTCGCTTCAGAGCCACGTAAATCGGCAATAGGTAAAACAAATTGTGATTCTATAATAAAAGTCACATCAAAAAATAATTTTTAATATTCCACTTCATTTTTTAACATATTTATTCAAAAACCGTATGCTTACGCATGTTTTATTTTATTTTTTTTAAGTTTCAAGTAAATCAATTTCATGGCGAAATGGAATCTTGATTTCAAACGAGATAACGTTCAATGCGTTACTTCAATTGATTAATCACCCTTTAATCATGCTGGTAGACACTAATAAAAGTGACACAATAAAAGGAAAACTCATCATTAAAAAGAGAGATGATGCTGGAACAAATTAAAAATTATATAAACCTTTCCAATTAACAATAAATTAAAACAACACCAAAATGTATTCAATAATTATAAAAGTAGTAATAATAATAAATTTTATAATTAAAAAAAAAAAGAAATCCCTACTTAATGTATACAGTGATGGATGTTTCAGATAGGTCTGCGGTAGAATCAACTCGGACAAACGTTCCAGGGTTTTCAGGCGATCTTCACTGTTCTCTTGATTCCGTTCGGTTTGTATAAGCTGTTCCAGTTCTTCACGGAAAGCTTTGGATTCCAAAATTTGACGAACCCGCTTCCGACGTTCCATTTCGTTCAAATCTTCCTAAAAGAAATTCCAAATCCCAAAAATGCCTAAACCTCAAAAATAAAAGAAATCACTTTTATCACTGCCGGTCTTTGCAAGTCGCGTATATAATCAGGATCATCGACGTTGAACTGCTGTCGCTCGGGAGATTTACACGGAGAAGACACTGGTGAAGAAGGCTTTGCATGTGAATTTTTCTGCTTTCCAGGCATGTTGAAACTTTTCGTCTAAACCGGCAAATTACGTTAAATCATTTTAATAGTAATGAATAAAAAATAAACTGAATTTTATCCAAATGATAACATCTGAAAAAGTTTGAAAAATCACCAATTTCAAAAATGTAATCTTAATAAGCCGAAAAACAAACAAACAAACAAACAAAATAGCCCCTATTTAGAAACTAATTAACAAACGTTGTCCGGCTGAGAAAGTAGAAATATCATCATATGAAACAGCCAGTTAGCAAACAGAAGCTAGAAAAACCAGAAACAATATAAAGAATGCGCGCTTGTCGAACTTCACTTTCGGCAACAACTGCAAACTAATTTAGCGTCCGACGTTCGTTATCGACGTACAACTTACTCCATGGATGAAATTTTTTTTTAAAAAAATGGCAATATAAAAAAGCTGCTGATTGAAAATCAAATCGTTGTCTAATACAACGCAATACATACACACAAAAAACCTATGAATCACACCATACATATACATACATATATATATATATATATATGTATATACATATACACTCACACACACGCGCCTGCACATACACACACACACATCATCCTACTGCATCGATCTAGTTTTCCATAACAGAGAAATGGCAAATGACAACAAGCAACCAATGGCATTGCAAGGTCAGCAATAACGAGCAACTGACAGCGGCCGCAATCCAACACCACTAACCACACATACACAGCTCCACTGCCAAGCTTTGTGAAAGAATGAATTCAAAAAATAAAATAATAAAAACAGCAAGAGAATCTAATTTATTTAGCAAGCCACATGCGGAGAAAATTGTAACAATTCAAAAAAAATCAATCTCAAGATCATTCTAGAAGCAGACCAATCTGAAGCTTAAATATCAATTTCGACTCAAAAGTAAAACTAACAAATTTTTTAAATTCTCCAAAGAAAACGACAATTTCATGCATGCATTAAAATAATCAAATAATAAGTTTAAAATGATGAAATTTTTTCAAATAAGAAAACAGGAATCTAAACTGTTCACCAGTAAGAACACTGATTATCTGTAACACAAATCAAAAGACATTTAGCCATCCGTATCGTCGTTTAAAAACTTGTTTATTTTTAGAAAATACAATATACCAGACATTTATTACTCACAACTCAAAATTCCAATCAAAAATTTAAAAGGGTATGAAAACGTGACCCATTGAATATAAGAAAACAGCGTAAAACACAGAAAAATGCAAGTGCCAAGCATACCAAAATAGATATACAATTATAAATGTGCACATAAATTTTGATTTAAACTTAAGATATACTTTTCAAAACTTGATATCATTTTAAACGTCAACTTATTATAGCAACTTGAGGTTTCTATAAAAACAATGAAAAATAAAATTCAAAGACTTTTTACAAGCAAATGATGCTATTCAACACAATCGAACGCAAAACATCAATTCTACGATATACTTCAACTTGTTCAAACGTCCGCAAAAAATTAATTTACACAATAACACCTTTTAAATATTTATATAATATTATTCAAAACACTAAGCATGTCGGAAAAAGTAAAAAAAACATAATCGAACATGATTATACAAATGGAATGCTGACATGTAAAATTGAAACAAATACAATCATCGTTTATCAAAATTTCGATATGCAATAAATTAAATTTTTTTCAAAGTATATTACGCACCTGAAATTTTATAAATCTTCTGTTGTAAAATTTTGAAAGCAAATTTTCAATAACTTACTTCTTCTACAGTACTCTAACAATATATTTTATAAAATTCAAGTTCAAACTAATTTTTTTGTGAATGCAAAAAGTTGTGCATAAAAAATAAACATATCTCAATTCAAATTGAACTACATTATTTTTAAATTATAATATTAAATTTCTCTCATTTCACAGAAAATCACATTGTTGGTAAACAACGAAAAGAAACATTATGAAGAATACTTTTTCGTTATTACTCAAAAAATTACATGTAGGGATGATGATAATGAACTTTTATTAAAACATTCGAGTAGAGTGATTGTACTCAAAAGAAAAAATGATTCAATCAACTGAAAAATTAAAAAATAAATAACAACTGTAACTGTTTAAGTTTAAGCATTGACAGCAATTTTGATTGTACTTTTTGTAACTTGACAATGTTCAATGCTTCAAGCTCAAATAAAAATTTCCAATTTTTATATTGCATTTTGTAACATTAAACTGAAAATTAAAATAATAAAGTGCCACATCCTGCTCTGTCAAACAAAACTTATTATCAGTCAAATGCACAACAATTACTAGTCACGCTTTTATTCACCGAAAAGTAGGGTGGCGCCGGCGATCGGCCATAACACAAAGCAGAATAATAGTTCTTCAGTTGAGCATCACTTTATTTTATATCTATTATACACAAAATTGTAACACTAGTAAATTTATATCAAATAAGTATTTTATTTCTCACTACATGTAATTTTTCGTTGAAATAATCGAGAATACAAACAATTTATAACTGTATTTTGTCTATTTATTAAACTGCTTTTAAAGTAAAACTAGATACTATATTAGAACACTGTAAACACAAAATTTGTTGCAGTTCTTATAGTATGAGGAATTTCAATTTTTTCATTCATCACTTTCGGGCGTTATTTTTAATATGTTAATGCGCATATTAAATAATTTTATCGACAATACAAAACTGCAAAAAATAGAGTATTACTTAATTTAATCTATAGTGTACTGTACCCTGGTTATTTGTTACTGTATTTTTTTAAGGTTTTTTGCTGCTTTATTGTCGAATATTTGATCTTTTACACAAAATGGAATTACACGAAAACGGCCTGTCTGATATGGAAGATGAGTATTATGATGAATCAAATTCAGAAGTATGTTTTGAGTTTAGAAATACATCATTTAGCATCTAGATATAATTTTTATTTTGAAGAGCATTTATTTTATCGACTGTTGTATAGTGTTATAAAAAGTTTTGATGGATGCGTGTATTTTTACTACATTTGCATTTTAGTATAATCAATATGTTCCTGAAGACTTGATTCGCTTTGCCATGGCAGAGAAATCCAACAATGAGGTAAGTTTTGTGTTGTTTACGCTATTAAAGTGCCCTTACATTGCCAGTCATTGCTCGTGATAGTTCAAAAAGATCCAGTTTCTCTAACACAAATGCCATATAGATAAATCACTGTACAAAATTTTAAAGTACAGTTTATTTGTTTTTGAGAATTTTTTTTATAGGTTGTAAACAATGCAGGTGGAAGTGCGTTTCAAGTGGACAGCATTATGCGTTTGAAACGTTTTTTGATTCTCGGTACTGAAGGTGGTACTTTTTATG
The DNA here is from genome assembly GCA_001447645.1 of Trichinella pseudospiralis. Lineage (NCBI taxonomy): Eukaryota > Metazoa > Nematoda > Enoplea > Trichinellida > Trichinellidae > Trichinella > Trichinella pseudospiralis. The sequence goes on along the minus strand of JYDV01000078.1, from coordinate 22,053 downwards.
TCTGTGAAAGGGAGCTGAGTAAAGAAAATGCCAGAAATGTTTTACATATGATTGAAAATAGTGAGTGATTTTCTTTAATAATTAATTATGTTTTTTAGTTTTAGTGTTTATTCATTTATTTTTTGTAATTTTCAGATCGCGGGATGGAAGTATTAGAACTGTTGGTTGAGGTGAGTTCAGCTGGTCGAGCGCCAAAGCAGAGCGCAACATTGTTATGCTTGGCATTGTGTGCTCGTTATTCAGCTGAAATTATGAATCAGGAAAGTAGAAATCAACTTCGACAAGCCGCGTACAATGCTTTGCCATCTGTATGTCGGATACCAACGCATTTGTTTGAATTTATTGGATTTTGTGAAGCTATTTCAGAAAGCACAGGTAATTAATTTCACCGACTAATTGAATAATTTTATTTTTGATTGTATTTATGAATTTTTCCGTTTGTTCGTTCTGTAGGCTGGGGAAGATCGCATCGAAGAGCGATAGCAAATTGGTATTTGACAAAGAATTCTCTCGATTTAATTTACTTGGTAACAAAATACAAAAATCGCCATGGTTGGAATCATTTGGACGTTATAAGGTTGGCACACCCGAAACCAGACGACAACCAGCAGGAAATTAATGATGTATTTTTGTACATTAAAAGTGGTTTGAATGGTGTTTTAGAAAGACGTGTGCCCAATTTGAAAGATAAAAGTCCTGAAGAAATTGAAGAGATAGTGAACAATTCCAGCAAACTGTTGGAATACATTTATTATTTGGAAAGGATGAAATGCAGTCAGGATGAATTGATTTGTGCTCAGCTAATTGAGAAGTTTAAATTTGTTCGTGAACAAGTGCCGCAACGTTTGTTGTCAAGCAAGCACATTTGGCAAGCCCTGCTGAGAGAGATGCCGATGACGGCATTGATTCGCACTTTGAACCGAATGACCGTCGCCGGTCTTCTGGTACCCGGAAGTGAGGCTACAAATTTGGTTGTGGAACGTTTGAATGATACGCAAGCAATTCGAGCAGCCAGAGTGCATCCAATGACTCTGTTGCTGGCGTATGTCAATTACAAGGATGGGAAAACTTTGCACAGCAGATTGAGCTGGGATCCAGAACCGACTGTGGTCGCCTCTTTGGAGCAAGCATTTTACCATTCCTTTGGCAATGTGCTTCCAACTGGGAAGCGGTTGTTGATCGGCTTGGATGTGAGTGGATCGATGTGTGCATCGATCAGGAACACCAGTCTGACCGTAAGGGTGGCGTCGGCAGCGATGTGCATGATTCATTTCCGCACGGAACAGACGGCAGATTTGATGGCGTTTACCAGTTTACCAACTGAATTGAATATGCCCAAAAATATTACACTGGATAAATTTTTGGAGGAAGTTGAAGGACTGAATTTTGGTGCCACTGACTGTGCTATGCCGATGCTTTGGGCTTTGAAAGAGCAAAGACTTTACGATGCATTTATTGTATACACTGACAATGAGACTTGGTCTGGACGGGTGAAGCCGACGACAGCATTGCGTTTTTACCGTCAACGTACAGGTATTACTGACGCAAAACTTATCGTTGTGGGTATGGTCTCCACTGGTTTCAGCATTGCCGACCCGAGCGATAACGGCATGCTGGATGTGGTCGGTTTTGATCCTGTTACACCGGATGTAATGCATCAATTTATTGTTGGTGAAATTTGAAATTCCTCGTCGGTGATTCTTTGATTTTTCTCATTTCTTTTTGATTCTTCTACCAATTGAAAGATTGGCTATAATTTTTTTAATGATTTGATGATCTTAATTATTACTCCAATTGTTATTAGCTATTAGTTTGGTAAATTGATCTGAAAATTTCTAATAAAATAGATACGGCGCGAGAAGTGGGGTGGAAAAAGGGGGTGGGGGAGGCGGGGGGGGGGGGGGGGGGGGGGGGGGGGGGGGGGAAGAAAAAGGCAATGATGGGAATTTTGAGTTAAAAATTACTGGTGCTATAAAATGCCCAAAAGAGATTTAAGTTTGAAAAAGCAATTTTGTTTTACTGGTTTCAGTCAAATTTTGAAATTGTTGATGAAATAAAACACCATCATTGCATTTTTGTTTTTAGCAAATTTGAAATAGAAATGACATATTACCAATAATTTACTTTTAAAATTATTATATTTGTAACAAAATATAACAATTGATCCGAAAATGATTATGCAAGTATTTCATTGTTGCATTCATTAAAATCTCGACAATTTATACCTGCAAAAAACAGCATTTTACAAATAAAATAATCATTGAAAAATAACAGGTACTGAAACGAATGCTGCATTTTTATACGTTGATTTGTAAAATGCAATTTTATTAAATAATTCACAAAACAATATTGAAGCAATTTGAATTTTTTTTACAAATGAAGAATAAGAAAATACTTAACTTTGTTAAAACAAAGTTTTGATTTTGTATATTAATGTTGTTAATTATTTGTTAGCTGATCTGTGTTATTACGTAAATCCGGATAGCAGCCGTAACACTTGCAAATACAAACACAGCAGCTACAGAGAGTATGTAAAGAAACGCAGAAAGAAACGATTGAGTGGACTGAGTTTATTAACAGACAAGAAACACATATATATATCTCACCAATGCACACGCGTATCTCTATATATCCATGGATAATTACCGTATATCGAATATCAGGTTTTAACATTCAGTAGTAATAATTTCGTTGTAGATCCGTTGGCTCTATTTCAACAAATGTTAAAAATAGAAATACTTTATTGTATTGATTTCATTTTCAAAATTCATTACCTGGTGAAACATTTGCAATTTGCTTGCTGCATCATTTATATCATTGTTCTATGGGACAACAATTTTGAGAATATAAAAAGCACTGTTTATATATAACTTTATTAAAAGAAGTGCAACAGAGAAAAAAATATAACATTAAAAAAACAATATTATACTTTGAAAATGAAGCAGTGTTTTTCATTTAAATGATGAAGTAAGAAAATAAAGAGTTAAATTAAGTTTTGATTGCAACATTACAGTAATCTAATGAGTAATGAAAATGGATCGTTTAATTTTCATTTCAAATCAATTTCCAGTTTTCATTATTTTGAGCATTTGCAGTTTGCTTGCCATTTTGCTTGATTACAAATTTCTCTTCAGCAGTATAATTTGCATCCATTCCACATATTTTTTTCACATTGAGATGGTTTTATAAGTTTTATATCAGCTGGTTTATTAATTGATTAACTTTCTGTGTTGTTCTGTTTTTTTTTTCATTTTAAACTTCTCTGAAGTTACATTTCTCACCGTTTCCATTCTCACATCAATAGCGCCATTCTTCTTGTTTCTGTACAGTTGTGAATAATTTTTTTACATTGATATACACTGATTTTATTTATATCTTTTTTTCGAATAAAAGAACCATAAAAAAGTCAGATCATTCTTTTACTTTGCTAATGCAAATTATTTCGTCATTAAATTGTGGTCTCAGAAAACAGATTTGCTGAATGCTATAATTAATGCTATTCATTTTTGACGGATGATTCTTTTTCTTGAATCGTTTTATCACTTGTCACCGTTAAACATGGAAATTAAAGAAAAAATCACTTCAGATTTGCATTAAAATATGTTTTTATCAACACATTGTTAGAGTGTTGTTATTGAAGAAACACATTTTAAAATCTTTATCAATTTTATTTTTTTGAAATGGTTAATGTGAGATTTTCTTAATGAAAAAATAGAAAAACTTTTTTGTGAATTAATTTCGAGAAGAAGCAAACATTTTTGCCATGAACATTAAACAGAACTAGAACAAATTTTTGTCAAAGATGATGAGAAAATTGCATTTTGTTACGCAAAAATTAATTTTATTTTTTAAATTTAAATTTTGGTAATTAGAATAAAAATGCTATTAAAGCTGAATAAGCAATTTATGGAAAGCATCTCTTCATGAACAGAAGAAGGGTAATGTTAAAAAGTTAAAATTGAAATGCACATGTTATCAAAAGTTCTTTTGGCTATCAAAAATATTACCTGTAAATATTTTATTATAAATTTCATATTTTTTGCATTCCAAAAACCATAGACTATTCTTAGCAAAATGCTTGTAAATAAAATTGTTACAACACAAGCTAATTTTGTTCACCTAGCAACATTAAAACAAATACCAAAGTAAGAGTGCCCACTTAGAAGAGATAGATTATGGCATATAAAATTTATTTACTGATAATTAAATCTTATTATGCAGGAAATAGAACAAATTCATTGTTTTATATATTTTGGCAAAATACAGTAATTATATAATTAATGCTTGAAAATCATAATATTTATGTTTTTCATTGCATTATTTTTGCAGCTGTATTTATGAATCATCTAATGCATTCAAAGTTTTTTGTTTTTGCAGTTGTGATTTATTGAGGTTTTAATGTTAATTTTTTAACTAAAAAATATTAAACAGTTTGTTTGCAGTTATACCGATTTCACCGCGCCTCTGAAATTTCTGGTAAATTGCATTGATAATTATTTCTGTAGGTGTATAATTTTGTACTGCATTTTAGGCACAGCTTTTAATTTACAAATTACTAGTTTTTTTTATTTATTGCATTTCCAGTATTTTTTGCAATATGTTTATTTGCATGGATGTTAGAATCTGTTTTAGTTTTCACTTTTGTAAATTTATTGAATTAAATTGTTTTTTGTAAATCACGTGTCAAAATATACAGGAAATTGTGAGAATTGAAAGCTGATTTGATATTGAAAAAATAGGAAAATGCGAAGAGAAAGTTACACCATTTTTTTGTTAGCTGATTTGCTTATTTTGTATATCCATAGAAGTGATAAATATGCAATATATTATTGAAAACACATTTGTGTTTGATTAAAAAACATATTACCTTTCTTTGCTATTATTAAGTAATGTTTCTTAAGTTGCTGTTGATTGTTCTCACTTAACAGTTTTGCTTTTTGCATTTTTTTATGAAAATTTGGTGCAGTTAATATTTTCCCGTTGTTAATTATGTATATGTTAACAGAATTTTTTATAATAATTTTCTGATTTATTTATTCAACAGTCCGGTTAAATAATTGCTTTCAGTTGAATTTCAATTAATTTTGAAATATTTATTTTTTGGTATTACAAAATATTATTTTTATTATCGTTATTTTTTTACTGTGATAAAAAAGCGTGTGTTTTATTTTAATTATTTTATTTTTCGAATGATATTGAATACATCAATGTTTTCGTAGAATGTATACTTGTGAAGTGGTGAGAAAGTGTTGTTTAATGATTAATATTTTAGATGAGTTTTATTATAGAGCTGATGATATGTTTTCTGAATGAAAGTTTTTTCATATTTGTTGAGTAATTTGAAATGAAGATTTTCAAAGGTAATGTTATTGACGAAGTTAATGCTGCTTTCTGCTTATTCGAATTTCTTATTTATCTGTTTGTCACAAAATCAGCCAGATGAGGCATCAATCAAACCTGAGCATGTCTGAAGAATTGCTCGGCTGTTTGATTATTTAATTCTGAAAGATTTGATTATTAATCTTAATTACTTTTTGTTATTGTCATTGTTGTCTGTGCTTTTGTAGCAGTTTTAAGAAAAAGATGTATATCTAAAAAAATTAAATGAAGTTTGAAAGTTAAATTTTGTTTTTGTTTTATATAAAATGCAATTTAAAAATTGAATTATTAAAAATGCAAATTACTGGCGCAATCTAAAATTTGTCTGAAATGAGTTAGATAAATAGTAGGTTTTGTTGTCAAAATTTATGTGACAGTTTCTTTTTCAAGTTGTTATCAAGTCATTATTAAATTGTTTATCAATGACAAAGGTGTGGTCAATTTTATAAAATTGGAAGTCGTATGCGAATTTTCTTGATTTGTAAATGAAAAATTGAAAATGTGATGTAAAAGTTGTATAATGCATGAATTTTTTAAAATGTTTGGTTAATATTTTTTCACTGTGGATCTGAATTGTTTTTATTTGTTTAAGATAAATTTTCACTAAATTGTTAAACGTTTTTCATTTCAGTAATCAATTTTGTATTTATGATAAAAGAAATGCAAGCATGCGAAAGAGTAGTGAACTTATATGAGAAAATTTTTAATTGTTCTGAAGTTTATGTTTTTTAAATGTTTTTTTGTTGTCTGAAATATTTAAACAAAAGAAATTGCATTTTGTTATTTTCTTGTTAATTGATATTTGTCCGTGCATTGCTTATTTGAGAAGTGAAGGTCATAATGTTTCGTCGAGATTATGATTTAAACTGAAGTTATCATTTTCAGCGATTATTATTATTATTTAAATATTATGAATATCTTAAATTACAATTGCGTCTAAAAAATTTTAGTAAACAAAAAAATCGAAAGAGGTGCAATATAATGATACTTAATCATGGCAGATCAATGTGGAAATTAAAAAGTTCCTCAAGCACATTCTTTATTATTTGATATTTTTCAAAATAAACCATGACGTTAGTTTGTGTAATGGATAATATTTTATATGAAATCTAATATAAGAAATATTTTGGAAAGAAGAAAATATATGTATCATTGTTTTTAGTTGTAATTTAAATGTTTTATTGATGTAATGGATTTGTATCTTTTAAAGTTTGCATTTTTTAGTTGTTTTTATTCACGGTATTTTCAAGTCAGTCGCAATGGAAAATACTATGCTGAAAAAGTATCATCGAGATCCAGGGAAACGGTAAGATTTTAATTTTATGAATTTCAAAAATATATCGATAAAATGTTGAATTATTGTTTACTATAAAAATTTATTATTTTTAATTATTATTATCATTCAAAACTTAGAGTATTCGTTAACCGCAGTTTGGAATTGGAGAAGATAAAATTTTTCGGGTTTGATATGGACTACACACTAGCGGGTAAGTCACGAAATATGATGTTGCAGTTTTAGTAATCTTATCTGATAAATTTACATATATTTGTTCATTTTTACAGTTTACAAATCTCCAGAATATGAAATTTTGGGATTCAGATTAGTCATTGAACGGCTGATATCAATTGGCTATTCACCGGAACTTTTGCAACTGAAATATGACAATACATTTCCCATACGGTGTATTATTTTTACAGTTTTCGTTTTTATTCCATTTTAATTGTAAGGAATAATTTCAGGGGTCTGTGGTTTGATAATCTGTATGGAAATTTGTTGAAAGTTGATGCATTTGGTAACATTTTGGTTGGTGTTCATGGATTCGAATTTTTAAAATCGTATTGTTTTATAATGTTATGAATTATTAAATTTTATTATTGTTATTAAATTGTTTTTTATAGACAAGTTATTGAATCTTTGTACCCGAACAAGTTTATACAATTGTCAGAAGATCGAGTTTATGTTTTAAATACTTTGTTCAACGTCCCCGGTAAGTATTTAAAATTTTAATACTTATTAAATTTAATTAATTAATTAATTTTTATTTAATTATCATTTAAGCTTAAATTACTTTTAATGAATTTCAATTTAAATTTATCATAGCTTCCTTTGAATTTTTTCTAGATATATATATGAGTTTAATTGTATAATTTGTAAAATTTACGTTTGTACAACAACGTTCATTATTTAATGAAACTTTTATTGTATACGTTTATCTAGAAAAAATTGTTTTTTATGCATGAATAAATATTTTTATTTTATTTTTAGAGACGTATCTGATTGCTTGCTTGGTAAATTACATGGATAACTGCCCTGGCTCTAGCCGGTACGTTGAAAAATAATGAAGATTATAATTTAAACTTTTAAATGAAGATGAGATTAAGCAGTAAATTTTTTTGAAATTATTATGAGAAGTAAAGTGAAACGCATTACTATTAATATATTTATTAAATAGTGTTTATTAATAACATTAAAAGTAATTGCGAAGTGTAACAACATTTCTGATATTGTCATATTGACATTGATAACTTATAGCAAGATTGAATTTTAGTTTTATTGTTGTTCATTAAATATTGCTGCTGTAATATATTACTTTTGTAAATTTTATGCATAATGTTAAAGGTCTAATACTGTTTGTTTGATATCTGATGAGTTTTTAAATATAATAATATATTTTGAAATTTCAGTGAACCATCAGGAGTGAAACTTGGAGATATGTACATGTCTTACAAATCTATGTATCAAGATGTCCGTGCTGCTGTTGACTGGGTTCATTATCATGTAAGTTAAAAAGTAGTTTGAAAGCTTTTAAATTGTATGCATTACAATACAATACAGTGTTAATCTTCTTATTTTATTGAAATATGTTCTGATCTATAGGGGGATATGAAACGAATTACTTTGAACAATTTGGAGAAATACGTCCACAAAGATCCACGCCTGACGATGCTGTTGACCAGGTTTGCAATGGATGTTGTTGTTCTGCTTTTGAATTTGAATAAAATTTTCTAGAATGAGAGAAAATGGCGCGAAAACATTCTTGCTTACAAATAGCGGCTATTTTTACACAGATGTGAGTACCGAAACCAAAAAAAAAAAAATAATCATAAATAGTTCATAGTTATCAAGTGAACAATTTTTAATAATTTTTTTCGAAAAAAAATATATACTTATGTGTATGCAATTTAGAAAAGTATTTTTTGACATTCTATTTGTATTTGTAATTTCAGAAAGTGATGACGTATTTGTTAGACTCTGAAACGAAATCTTGGCGATCATATTTTGATTTTATTGTCGTCGATGCCAACAAACCTCTCTGGTTTGCAGAAGGCACTGTTTTCCGTCAAGTTGATCAAGTGATTGAAATTTCTTTTTTATCAATTAAATTTAAATTAAATAGAATGTTGATGAAGTTGTTGGTCCATTTCTTGTTCAGGGGACCGGCACACTGAGAATTGGAAGTCACCTTGGACCGTTGCGACCGAATCAAATTTACGCCGGTGGCTCCAGTGAGGTGTTTTCGAAATTGGTTGGAGTTCGTGGTCGAGAAGTGCTTTACCTTGGCGATCACATTTTTGGTGACGTGTTGCGTTCGAAAAAAGGGCGTGGTTGGCGCACTTTTCTTGTAGTGCCTGAATTGGTGCAAGAATTGCACGTTTGGACCGAACGTCGAGGTCTTTTTACACGACTGCAAAACTTGGATATACAACTTGGTGCAGCTTTTAAGTATGATATATATATATATATATATATATATATATATATATATATATATATATTATTTGTTTTAATTAAAAAACGTTTTAATTGTTTTACATTCACAATTTGTTTTCAGAAACATGGACAGTAGCAGTGAAATAAGACCAGATATAAGAGAAATAAGAGAATCTATCAGGGTAATCGAGATTTTTTATGGATTGGGAAAATTCAACTTTTATTGTAGATTGTTGAATTTGAGTGTATCAACAGGTTGAAAAGATTATTTGGATTAAAAAAAAATTTCAGAGTGTAACTCATGAAATGGACATGGCCTACGGTATGCTGGGCAGCTTGTTTCGAAGCGGTTCTCGTCAAACTTTCTTCGCCTCTCAGGTGGAACGCTATGCAGATCTGTATGCCCACAGTTGTTGCAATTTACTGTATTATCCATTTTTTTATTTTTTCCGTGCTCCACCAATGCTGGTAATTGCCAAAGCAAAAAATATGCTATTGGAGTTGATGTTTGTGTTTGTTGTTGTAAAATTTTCAGATGCCTCACGAAAGTACTGTTGAACATGAGGAGACAGGCCCTATTGATTGCAGTGGCCTGACACCGATAGACCGTGGTCGAAATGTAATCATCAGTGAAGGCATGGAAGCGTTGACTGTTGGCGAGCCGATGACGACCATGCATCATCATCATCACCATCATATGCAATCAATGAACGAGAAGGCGGTGATTAATTATTCCGAGTCGAAACGCTTCACTCGTGCTGAAACGCCAACTGAATCCACTTTTGTTCATGAAGAAGAAGAAAGAGAAGAAGAAAGTTGTAGTTGCAAATTTACAGACGAAAAAAATGAAAAATAAATTATTAATTAATAAAGTAAACAACAGCAATTCAATTTTAGCTCAGTTGTCTTTTTTTTTCTCCCTCTCTTCCCCTCATCTGTCTGTGTAGTCATTTATCAATTTTCAATATTGAATAGATATTTCAAATTGCATAACTTGGAATTATTAGTTTCATGCTTTTCTTTCTGCTTTTAATGTGTTTATATATATTTTTTTTCTAAATTTATTTTTAACTGATAAAAAATGATAACAAGTATACACTTCATTGAGGTGTTTTATATTTCTACTTTTGTGTGCCAATATTTGCTGGAAAATTTTTCAGCTTGACAATCTTCTTATTATTTTACATAAATAAATTAACTTTTAAAATTTACAAGTATTTTTTTTTGTTTAATTTCAAGATTTTATGTTTAAAATTATAGTGTCAAAAGTGTAAGAAAAAGTAAAATAAGGAAATTTTTTGGAAAAGTTGATTTTGTTAATTAATTATTTTCTATTTTTGGTCATAATTGCTTATAATGAATTAGTTTTACACTTTTGATCATTGATCAGTTTTGAAAATTTGTGAAATATAAACCATTGATTGTCAGCCAGTCAATTTTAAAGATGAAATTTTCACTGGATTCAATTTAGGGAAATTCAATTGAAAAAAGTTTAAAAAATTTTGAGGATGAAAAATTATTATTCTTTTTTTAAAATATTATTATTATTATTAATACAATTTGTATAATGATTATGTAAGAATGGAAGAAAATAAATAGCTTCACAGTTGTTGCTGTATTATTATTATTATTATCATCATTGTGATTGATTATTATCATTTCTTTTATTAGATGATATGTATAAGATTAAAGTAGATGTGCAATCTTTCAGAATGTATTAAATTTATTTAAATTGTAATAAAATTTCCTAGAATGATTATCGTAGAAAGAGTGGCAAACTTGATGCAAGCATGCAAGCAAGCAAATAAAGAAGCACGCAGGCAAGCAAGCCGGAAAGAATGTAGCAGCAGTAGTGTGATGCAACAAGCATCTAGCATCAGCATCAGCATCAGCAGCAGCAGCAGCAGCAGCAGCAACAACAACAACAACAACAACAACAACAACAACAATAATAATAATAATAATAACAACAATGCAAATCACAATGCTTGTGCGAGCATGCGTCAATAGAAGTTAGCTTGGGAAAAGCTTCACACGCCAATCGACTTTCACTTTTGGAACAAGCGAGGAAAAGAAAAACAACTTGCAGCAGCAGCAACAAGCAGAAGCGGTTGTTAGCATGCAAAATTGTGCCTCTGTCGATATAGATTAAGGTCGATGATCAAGCCGTAGTTGAAACATTTGTCCTGCTGATCCGTTTTGTTGTGAAAACAACATTATTTTAATAATTTTATTTTTTTTTTTTGGAAAAATTAATTTTCATCTCGAAAGCTTAAAAGTGGAATTCAACATATTCCCTCTTGTTCCACACCAGCAGACAGCAACAGCTGCACTATTTGCATTTTCTTGGGATGCATTTTTGCCATCATATTTCGTCCACAATTTTTTTGAACAAATAACTGACTTCAAGAATATATTGTAAAGTACGTCAAAATTTGTTTCTTCATTTCTATCTCTCTCTCTCTCTCTCAATCTCTGCAAACGAAAATTTGTTTCTCTGCTGTTATATGCTGTGATTGTTATGACGTGGCAAGCATTATTTAATAATAATAATAATAATTTAAATGAACCACCGATGAAAAAAAACAACCACATTTTTGTGATAATTTTAATTAATACTATTTTAATCATTCTCATTATTAATTAATATTTCTTTCTCATAATTTTAATAAATTCTTTTATTAAAAAATTTTATATTTTGCTTCTCTTTTTTCATTTATTCAAAACATCATAAGTGTCTATAATCTTCAAAGTTTACGCATTTGCACATTATAATGATAATAAACCATCATGATTAATTGCTATAAAAATTTCCACATTTGAATCTTTTTTACATTGGCAAGAATTAAAATTTTAAACATAATTTTTGATGATATTTTTGTTTATTGCAAATTTTTAAGCATCTACAAAAACAAATGGAGTTTTGTAAAAGCAACAACGTTTTTATCAATCTCAACTACTCTTTGCACAATTGTCATCAATTAATAAATATTTGACAGTTGCTTTTTTATTTTATAAACAGTACAACTTTTGTATTAATAGCTGAACAGATATGTCTCAGCAGAGTGTTGAAGGAACCAATTCACCAGTGTTTGGAAGCTTTAAAAGGGCAAAACACGTCCGAATTGATTTCAACGACTCGATGACAAATTCAAATTCAGACTCAATACAGAACGACTTGGCCAGATATGGAATTAATAACGTCTCCAACGAAGAATGCGAAGCATGCAAAAAATCGATCGTCGGCCAAGTAAGTTTCGAGTTGAAATTTTTTGGAGGGGGGGTTTTAAAAATTATTTATTTAAAATTTATATGCAAATTCACGATGTTGTTGTGATGTTCAGGTTGCAATTGCTTTGGGTAAAATGTGGCATGAAGAACACTTTGTCTGCGCCCACTGCGGCGAACGGCTAGCTCATCGTAATTTTTACGAAAGATCCGGTAATATTTATTGTGAACATGATTATCACAGATTGTTTTCACCCCGCTGTGCTTACTGTAACACTCCAATAAAAGAAGTATTTCAAGATTTATTCCCTTTTTCAATTTGATGCATGCACTGTGTGTTCTGCAATTTCAGAAATGCCTTACCGCTTTGGATCAAACTTGGCATCCGGAGCATTTCTACTGTGCTAAATGTGGTCGACCGATTGGAGAAGATATTTTTCACGAAAAAGACGGTCGTGCATTTTGCCACAAAGATTATTTTACAAATTTCACACCCACATGCCACGGATGCAAGCGGCCCATCACTGGTCACTACATCACAGCACTGAATTGTGAATGGCATTCTGATTGTTTTGTTCAACAAGTATGCGTGATTTTATTTTTCAAAATAATACACACAAACTATATATTTCACTTTTTATTTTATATGATTTATTTCAATATGCAAAAGTGCATTCTTTTCAGGCATACGATACGGCGATGGATGAATGGAAAAATGGCACATTTTAAATATCTATCGATATTTGCAATATATTTTTCTGTTCTTTTTTTTTTTAAGTAATACCACGGTATATTCCAAAAATTGTATTCTGCCTACAATGCTTTTGTTTGTGTTACAATCTATGATTATGCACTTATTTTCTTTTTTAATTAACAGAACAAATCTTTGCAATTTTTAGTGAAATGCCATCCACTGTCACCATATTAGTTTTGTATTTTGTATTATATATTCAGTGCTGCAATAAATAATTTTAAACTCTATTTGCCTGTTTCAAACATAAAATTTGTTATCATTAAATTTGAAAAAGCAAATTCTCATTGTACTTTTTTCTAATAAATATAATTTCTTAATCATTTAAAAGTATTAAATAAACAAATAATTTTTAAATTAAATTTAAATAACCTATTATTAATCTACTTTGCCTTGAAATCATCAAAATCCAAGTCGTTTAGTTTAACCATAACTACTAAATTTGAATTCAAATTTATAAAAATTTATAATTAATTGTTATAAAACAAAAAATGAAACAAAAAAGTTTCTGTAATGAAATAATTTGTGTAAGATTCTTTAATTCTGCAAACAAATAAATCTTAGCAATCTGCATCGAGAGAATTATTTTAAAAAATGAGCAACAATGTTTTTTAAAATATTAAGTAACATCGCTGAATTTTTAAATTTTTAAATTGAACTCATTTTTATTAAATTTCTACATTTATTTTTTAATTTTACAATATTTTACTTTCGACATTGTTTGGCAATGTTGAAGATCTTTTTAGTATTGTTACGTGCATTTCTTTATTTCTTTGTTGATTACAGTATGCTCATCGAGAAGAGGAAGCTTACTGCTTGCATGTTGTTCGATTTTATTAGTTTCTAATACTGTAGGTACATTTTTTATTTTCACTCAGTTAGAATGGTTTACAATGATGATAATTTTTTTTAATCATAAGCGAATCATATTTGAGTACAAATGCAAGTTTGCGTATGTTGCAGTGTTTGTTTTTTTTTGAAAAAAGAGCTAAAGATAGATTAATATAAATATTTGTTTTATTAGTATCATTTCATGGTTGGATAATATTTGTCAGCTTCTGCTTTCAGTGCATGGTTTCATTAGTGCAGAAGTAACATTCAGATACATTGAATATGCTTTTTCAACGTTATTCTTATTTCAGATTATTATGGCGTCACGATTCCTTCTTCGTAGACTTTTGAATGGAAACGAATATCGAAGCAAAGGTAGCATAATCTGTCAAAGTTTATTTATTTCCATGACGCTGTTTAGACTTTTATCGATTTTTGTACAGTGAAACGAGAAAATTTTTGAAAATTGGTCATGAAACGAAAGTTATTTGTCAAGGTTTCACCGGAAAGCAGGTACGAATATAATTTTATTACTATAGAAGTTTTTTTTATTTTGCAAATTTGAAAACTCAGTCAATTTTATAATCTCTGAGAAATTTTTTACTGTGATGTTTTCAATTGTAATTGCTGTTACCATTCATTTTATCGACAAAAATTGCACAAAAATGCATCGATTCATAAATGTGCAGAGTGAGGATAATGAATATAAAATTAATTTTAAAATATCTAAAGTTTTAATATGACAGACTGATAATGCTGAAAGTATTCTTCAGCTGAAAGTAAGTAATTCAGTATGGCAGTTGTGTTTGAATTTTACGCTAAATTATTTTGAATTTAATTTTTAAAATGTTCAGCGTTTTTTTGCTTTACTACGCAAAATGCCTGAGCATGAACAGCAAGGCAGTTGTTGTTTTGTTTTGTTAATTGGTTTTCTACATAATTTTTACTTGTCAGTTATATTATTGAAATTGGAACATGTTTTGAATATAATGAAACTTTTTTTGTTTGCTTTCTAGCTTGTATTAAATATTAATATATTATTTGCAAATCTTTTATCAGGCAACTTTCCATTGTCGTCAAATGTTGGATTATGGTACCAAAATTGTCGGTGGTGTTTCGCCGACCAAAGCTGGTACCAAGCATTTGAATTTGCCAGTATTTGGTACGGTTGAGGAGGTCAGAATGTTGAAATTGTATTTTATTTTGTATTTTTGAATTTTAATTGCCACCAAATTTCTACCCATAGGCTGTGAAAGAGACAGAAGCCGACGCGACCATTTTGTATGTACCTGCTCAAGCTTCAGCGGATGCTATTCACGAAGCGATCGACGCCAAAGTTCCTTTGATTGTTGTCATAACCGAAGGGATTCCACAGCTGGATATGGTAAAAGTAAAGCAAAAACTACTGAAACAATCTGACTGTCGATTGGTCGGTCCGAATTGCCCCGGTTTAATCAGAGTAAGCGCGATTGTTTTATCATTTTATTTATTCTGTTAATTTAAAATTCGTTGTTCAAAAGAAAGTGAACGAGAAAATTTGATAAGGTATTTTTTAGCACAGCATAAATTTAAGCTGTTCAGTACATATATAAATATATAAGAAGAGTTTTGCATTTTTAGCCTAATGAATGCAAAATTGGAATAATGCCAGGCCATATTCATCAGCCAGGTTGTGTTGGTAATACTGGCAATGATGATTTGAAATAGTACATACAGCCACTTTTTTGAACGCCAATTTTTGAAGGAATTGTATCAAGATCTGGTACTTTGACATACGAAGCTGTACAGCAGACCACGGACGTTGGTCTTGGGCAGACTCTCTGCATTGGGATTGGCGGCGATCCATTCAATGGCACAAATTTTGTCGATTGCTTAGATCTTTTCTTACAAGACCCAGAAACTCGAGGTAATGACGTATAAATAATATATTTATGTATTAAATTAATGAAATTTATTTTTACCACTTGCATTAATTTGGTTTCTGTTTGATTGCTTATATTTGCTTCTGCCAACAGGAATCATACTGATCGGTGAAATTGGTGGTAGTGCTGAAGAAAAAGCAGCCGAATTTTTGAAAATGAACAACACCGTAAAAAATTAATAATTACTTTTCAATTTTAAACATTTACAATTTCAGGGAGCTAATGCAAAGCCAGTTGTATCATTTATTGCCGGTGTGACTGCACCACCTGGACGAAGAATGGGACATGCCGGTGCAATCATTAGCGGCGGTAAAGGAACCGCAGAGCATAAGATTGATGCACTGAGAGAAGCCGGAGTGACGGTTGTCATGTCTCCGGCACAGATGGGCATTTCACTTGCTCGTCATATGTATCACGGTCATGCAGGAGCACATTAGACAACATATTTTTTCGACTATTCATTTTTGAATAATAATCTTATTGAAATTATTTATACTTTTATATTAATACTTTTCTTTTGATAATTTCAATTTGACTTAGCGCATTCGAATCAATTAAATGACATATGATGACTTCTGATCATTCACATTCATTATATTTTTTTCATGACGCAATTTCATATAATAAGAATGAAAAATTTTAGACTTTAAAAATATGTTTGTTTTTGCTTGTGGTGGTGCTTTGTCACTTATTTTACGTTGAATGATGGAAGTTTAAATGTTAAATTATTGTTTTTGTGAGAAACGGCAACGCCTCAAGCTTCATGCGCTGTGTTCAATAATCAAACAATTTATCTATAATAAATGTGGAAGTAATAAATTTTATTCGTCTCAAAACTCGACTAAAATTAGAAAATTGTTTATTCATAAATGAGAAGAAAATATTTAATTTGTTAATCAGCAAATTTCAATTTTCAGTAACACTGTATGTTGAATTATTGCATTTAAGTTAAATATTAATAA
>JYDV01000077.1:0-188841 GCA_001447645.1 Trichinella pseudospiralis | reverse complement strand
TGTGACGAAGTTGGTATCTATGCAAGGATGCCTAACTGGTACGACGCTGGACACGATTGAGGGTTGGTCAGCTTTGAACCAAGCTTATGTGCAGACATTGGTATGGCTCTGTGAACGCTTTGATTGGCCGATGGTGATCGTTTAGGAGCAGATCCTTCTACTGGACGAAATTGGTTGGCTTTCTGTGAGCTTCAGATGGTATTGGGCAAGGTTGAGGCTCGAATCGATTACCGTCCTCAGGCTCGTTTCCAGCGGAGCGAAAGACGGACTGGCGCTGACCCTGGCACCTTTCTTGATTGAACAAAGCTTGGAGGGACTGCCTGACAGAACTGTTGGCAGTATGTTGCGATGATTTACCAACACGGGAAATGGTGCAAGATAGAGGGAAAGCCAAGAGTCAGAGACATGGTGCTCGTTGGTGACTCTGGCAAACCTAGGGGTCCTTGGGCCGTATCCGTGAAGTTCTCACTGGAGCTGATGGACTCGCACCGTCAGCTAGTGTGAAAAATGCAACAGGAACGATCCGCAAGTCCATTCGTTCGCACATCTTTGTCGAGCCAGCAACGTGATGGTGATGGACACTGCCCACCAGGGGATGAGTTTGTTGAATATTTTTTTGGTCGCTCACGGGCTCCTGCGAATCAGTACCTGCATCCATCGTTACGGTAGCGGCCTCCGGTAGATTGACGTATAAGGTTGTATTTTTGGACTGTGATGGTACGTGTGCATGTGTGTGTATGGTTGTGTTTGCATAACTGGAATTCTGTATAGTGTTTGTAGCGGTATTTCGATAATCTGACCCTCGTCAAGTGCTATTGTATTTTTGGCACTGTTACGTGTTGTTGAATCTTTATTAAAGTGTATCTGCTACTGTTTTGTTTTCTCATCACGTTCTGAAATGAACGGGCTTAATCAGCCGTTGGACAAATAAGGTTGGACAGTCCACTAACTGTCAGGAGAAAACGCTTTTGTTGCTAACAATAACAAAAAAGAAATGTTTTCGATATGATTAACTAAAAAATTGACTTTGTTACTAAAAATTAGGGATGAAATGCAAAAAGTTTTAAATTGCAGTTTTTTATCCTCATTTTCGACTTTTCAGTATATATTGTTTTACTTTTTATTTTTTTTAGTTCCCGTCTGTAATTCATCAAAAATGAAGGTGTCAAAACACAAGCCTCGGCAAGTGGTATTTTTAGAAGGTTGCCCTTGACATAAATTCCAGCTAAGAGTGGTTGTTGATGTTAGCTGGGTATTCGTATAATTGTAGAGAAAACGTTGTAGTAATTCGCTCATATTTGTTCGTTTGTTTGTAAATATTCAAATAAATTGCCGATTATTATTCTTACATGAGTTCTGATAAGTTCCAACTTAGCAAAAGCTGACTGTCAACAAACAACTGTAGTAAAATTCCCTCGCGAGCTTACTACAACATGATTATTTCATGTGCTCTGTTTAAACAGTTATTGTTAAATCAAATAAAGATTTCCTGATGATAAAATATTTTTCATCCTTTGGGAACAATAAGCCATAATTAATATATTATAACATTTTAGCGAAGGAAGGCTGACAAGCATTTCTTTATTTAACCTTGAAAATCAATACCTACTGTACAGCTACAGTAGTCATAAATCTGGATTGTCGACGTGGTATAATTGATCAAAAATGTTGACATGAATGTGTTGTAAAGGAAAACAATTCACTGGTCCGTCGGCATTGGCGCGATCAATCAGTGAAAAATCTCCTCGTTGATGCCTTGCACAAATTTTTTGCTGTTGTTCGAATCAAAGTCAAGCAGTTTTTCACAATCAATGAGCAACTTGACATTGTTCGCGGTGTTGAACAGTTGGAAACTCCACCGGAAGCATATCTAGCCTTCTTGATGCCGATGGCATTATCACGTCTGACACGAGATCTATCCGTGAAATGGGAACGAGGACGAACAGATGAAAAGAACACTGCGAAGGAGCTACTGACTTTGCCGAAAGCTGTAAAGATACGAATTCGAGAAAGATACAGATGTTTAGATTTTTCAACAAGAGTTGCTGCTATTGATGGACAAGAAAATGCACGTTAAGAAAAATATACCATGGCTGCTGTTCATTCGTCAATCAAACAGGCATGCATAATGTGCTAAGAGAATCACCAAATTTGGAACTGTCCGAAATTTCTCAGAATCAACACAGAATCAGAAAGACAGGCAATTGCTGGGTAACAGGGATTGTGCCTTGCATGCTTGATGAGAAATCACTGGGTGTTTGAGTGCTAATCGAAAAGGAGTTGTACAAAGTCACGTTGCACAGAGCAGGATCATCTATTACTACATATAGAACATGGAAACTAGAACAATGCAGCAACAATGAACGATCACCCTCCAGCAACGGCCATAAATGGAAAGATTCAGATCGACTGCGCTCTGTTCAGCGGAATACGAGCCACATGGTTGGCAGCCGCCTGCTCGAGGCTGCTTTGTCAAAGCGGGATCTCGAACGACAGTGAGCTGCTTTTTGGACAGCAGCTTCCAACGGTCATGCGTGAGCATAGGCGTTGAGGATGCTATCAATGTAGAGGGTCTGATCAAAACAATATTTGTCGCATCGTTTGCCAGAGTTTGCAGGAAGTCTAAAAAGGCACGATGTGTAAAGTTCCTGATCAGCTCTGTGAATGATAAAAGTGGAATAAAACATTTGGTAGAAGCACTGTGCTTATCGAAGTTCTGCCAAAAACAAAAAAATTATGGACAAAAAGTCACTCAACACCTACATCTGTATGTCAAAATATGGATATGATATCACAGATTCCCTATAGGACTATAGGCTTTCATCTGTACGATGTATTTTCCAAAACGGCATGAACGAACAAGAAAGAGATGTGTGCTGATTTCTTTAATGGAAGTTTGGTAATGAAGAAAAAGTCTGTGTTTTGGACTATCGTGTTCACAATTCTTGATCATGTGCGACATAAACTCCCGTATGAGAAAGATAAATCCTCTCGAATTTTGAGGCTGTATATTCTCTGGAGAAAATGTATATTGATGATCTGCTGTTCGTGACTGAAGAAGAATAAACATCAGACACTGGTATCTAATTACAGTGTGCATGGGTTTGCATATGCATCACTACCTGATCTATGGTGGCCTTTGGCTGAAGGTAGCCAATTCCACCATTTTGGTTCAGGTATTACACAGCAGCAGATAATTTTATAAAGAAAGAACATTCCGCATTTTCAAGAATATATGCGATGACATATTTTGTTAACCGGTAAACGTTTCCCTTATTTTCTTTTGGCAAATTCTGTCATATTACGTTATCACGCAGCTTGCCGATGAAAAGTTTGCTGCTTGTTGGAGTGATAGCGAAATTGCTTTATTTTGGACAAAGAATTCAACGCAAAAGTGAAAGCGTATACAGCATAACATTTTTGCTAACATCTCATTTTGTCTCTAACATTTTGGTCCTCTGAGCCAGAGATTAGGTTCTGCTGAAGTTGAACCTTCCAGAAGTAGGAGAAGGCAATGTCGAAAGTGAGTTCGCAGTACCACTCAGAATAAGGTAGTGGTCGGCAAGGAGCGCTTTGTCAAGATGATATGAGAGCTGAACCAATTGGTTGAGCAGCGAGCAGCTTCGTTGGTTATCAAGGAACAACTTCAGACAACGGAAGAGCACTATCGTCAGATCGAAGCGTTTCAAGAAAATTTTGAAGTCGGTCTAGAGGTAGAAGGGCAGAGCATCGCAATGGGCAAGCGGTTAAAATGCCTGCGAAGGTTCATAGAAGGCAAAGCAAAGGCGCGAGCCTTCATCTCTGAAAAACAAGAAAGAGCTGCACCTCAGGAGTCGAAGAAAACTGATGTTGCTTTGAACGTTTATCTAACTTGCCTCGAAATACCCAAGTTTCAAGGTGACGTCACGAGGTTTCATGAATTCTGGGACCAATTCGGGACCAGTGTGCATCGACAGCCTGGGACATCGGGTGTGACGAAGTTGGTATCTATGCAAGGATGCCTAACTGGTACGACGCTGGACACGATTGAGGGTTGGTCAGCTTTGAACCAAGCTTATGTGCAGACATTGGTATGGCTCTGTGAACGCTTTGATTGGCCGATGGTGATCGTTTAGGAGCAGATCCTTCTACTGGACGAAATTGGTTGGCTTTCTGTGAGCTTCAGATGGTATTGGGCAAGGTTGAGGCTCGAATCGATTACCGTCCTCAGGCTCGTTTCCAGCGGAGCGAAAGACGGACTGGCGCTGACCCTGGCACCTTTCTTGATTGAACAAAGCTTGGAGGGACTGCCTGACAGAACTGTTGGCAGTATGTTGCGATGATTTACCAACACGGGAAATGGTGCAAGATAGAGGGAAAGCCAAGAGTCAGAGACATGGTGCTCGTTGGTGACTCTGGCAAACCTAGGGGTCCTTGGGCCGTATCCGTGAAGTTCTCACTGGAGCTGATGGACTCGCACCGTCAGCTAGTGTGAAAAATGCAACAGGAACGATCCGCAAGTCCATTCGTTCGCACATCTTTGTCGAGCCAGCAACGTGATGGTGATGGACACTGCCCACCAGGGGATGAGTTTGTTGAATATTTTTTTGGTCGCTCACGGGCTCCTGCGAATCAGTACCTGCATCCATCGTTACGGTAGCGGCCTCCGGTAGATTGACGTATAAGGTTGTATTTTTGGACTGTGATGGTACGTGTGCATGTGTGTGTATGGTTGTGTTTGCATAACTGGAATTCTGTATAGTGTTTGTAGCGGTATTTCGATAATCTGACCCTCGTCAAGTGCTATTGTATTTTTGGCACTGTTACGTGTTGTTGAATCTTTATTAAAGTGTATCTGCTACTGTTTTGTTTTCTCATCACGTTCTGAAATGAACGGGCTTAATCAGCCGTTGGACAAATAAGGTTGGACAGTCCACTAACTGTCAGGAGAAAACGCTTTTGTTGCTAACAATAACAAAAAAGAAATGTTTTCGATATGATTAACTAAAAAATTGACTTTGTTACTAAAAATTAGGGATGAAATGCAAAAAGTTTTAAATTGCAGTTTTTTATCCTCATTTTCGACTTTTCAGTATATATTGTTTTACTTTTTATTTTTTTTAGTTCCCGTCTGTAATTCATCAAAAATGAAGGTGTCAAAACACAAGCCTCGGCAAGTGGTATTTTTAGAAGGTTGCCCTTGACATAAATTCCAGCTAAGAGTGGTTGTTGATGTTAGCTGGGTATTCGTATAATTGTAGAGAAAACGTTGTAGTAATTCGCTCATATTTGTTCGTTTGTTTGTAAATATTCAAATAAATTGCCGATTATTATTCTTACATGAGTTCTGATAAGTTCCAACTTAGCAAAAGCTGACTGTCAACAAACAACTGTAGTAAAATTCCCTCGCGAGCTTACTACAACATGATTATTTCATGTGCTCTGTTTAAACAGTTATTGTTAAATCAAATAAAGATTTCCTGATGATAAAATATTTTTCATCCTTTGGGAACAATAAGCCATAATTAATATATTATAACATTTTAGCGAAGGAAGGCTGACAAGCATTTCTTTATTTAACNAGTTGTACAAAGTCACGTTGCACAGAGCAGGATCATCTATTACTACATATAGAACATGGAAACTAGAACAATGCAGCAACAATGAACGATCACCCTCCAGCAACGGCCATAAATGGAAAGATTCAGATCGACTGCGCTCTGTTCAGCGGAATACGAGCCACATGGTTGGCAGCCGCCTGCTCGAGGCTGCTTTGTCAAAGCGGGATCTCGAACGACAGTGAGCTGCTTTTTGGACAGCAGCTTCCAACGGTCATGCGTGAGCATAGGCGTTGAGGATGCTATCAATGTAGAGGGTCTGATCAAAACAATATTTGTCGCATCGTTTGCCAGAGTTTGCAGGAAGTCTAAAAAGGCACGATGTGTAAAGTTCCTGATCAGCTCTGTGAATGATAAAAGTGGAATAAAACATTTGGTAGAAGCACTGTGCTTATCGAAGTTCTGCCAAAAACAAAAAAATTATGGACAAAAAGTCACTCAACACCTACATCTGTATGTCAAAATATGGATATGATATCACAGATTCCCTATAGGACTATAGGCTTTCATCTGTACGATGTATTTTCCAAAACGGCATGAACGAACAAGAAAGAGATGTGTGCTGATTTCTTTAATGGAAGTTTGGTAATGAAGAAAAAGTCTGTGTTTTGGACTATCGTGTTCACAATTCTTGATCATGTGCGACATAAACTCCCGTATGAGAAAGATAAATCCTCTCGAATTTTGAGGCTGTATATTCTCTGGAGAAAATGTATATTGATGATCTGCTGTTCGTGACTGAAGAAGAATAAACATCAGACACTGGTATCTAATTACAGTGTGCATGGGTTTGCATATGCATCACTACCTGATCTATGGTGGCCTTTGGCTGAAGGTAGCCAATTCCACCATTTTGGTTCAGGTATTACACAGCAGCAGATAATTTTATAAAGAAAGAACATTCCGCATTTTCAAGAATATATGCGATGACATATTTTGTTAACCGGTAAACGTTTCCCTTATTTTCTTTTGGCAAATTCTGTCATATTACGTTATCACGCAGCTTGCCGATGAAAAGTTTGCTGCTTGTTGGAGTGATAGCGAAATTGCTTTATTTTGGACAAAGAATTCAACGCAAAAGTGAAAGCGTATACAGCATAACATTTTTGCTAACATCTCATTTTGTCTCTAACATTTTGGTCCTCTGAGCCAGAGATTAGGTTCTGCTGAAGTTGAACCTTCCAGAAGTAGGAGAAGGCAATGTCGAAAGTGAGTTCGCAGTACCACTCAGAATAAGGTAGTGGTCGGCAAGGAGCGCTTTGTCAAGATGATATGAGAGCTGAACCAATTGGTTGAGCAGCGAGCAGCTTCGTTGGTTATCAAGGAACAACTTCAGACAACGGAAGAGCACTATCGTCAGATCGAAGCGTTTCAAGAAAATTTTGAAGTCGGTCTAGAGGTAGAAGGGCAGAGCATCGCAATGGGCAAGCGGTTAAAATGCCTGCGAAGGTTCATAGAAGGCAAAGCAAAGGCGCGAGCCTTCATCTCTGAAAAACAAGCAAGAGCTGCACCTCAGGAGTCGAAGAAAACTGATGTTGCTTTGAACGTTTATCTAACTTGCCTCGAAATACCCAAGTTTCAAGGTGACGTCACGAGGTTTCATGAATTCTGGGACCAATTCGGGACCAGTGTGCATCGACAGCCTGGGACATCGGGTGTGACGAAGTTGGTATCTATGCAAGGATGCCTAACTGGTACGACGCTGGACACGATTGAGGGTTGGTCAGCTTTGAACCAAGTTGTGAATTTGGCTCAGGTGATACTGAAGCTGATGGCTTTATTGAGAATGAACTTTCCTAAATTTTGAGAATATGTGCGACGGCAGTCGTTCCTTTTATTTTCTGTTGGCAAATTTTGTCATATTACGTTATTAGGCAGCTTTGTGATGGGATTTTCGGTGCTTGTTGGAGTGATGGCGAAATCGTTTTATTTTGTTTATGGAATTCCACGTTGTAGTGGAAGCCTTCTGTATAGAATAGCCTTGCATTGATACAGCAGTTGAGCAGTCTATTTCAGTGGAGACACTCTCCTATTGGGAATAATTCCGCTGATCTCTTGATAGGTTTTTGGACTTTTAAACAGTTCGCTTTATAATCATATTTTGGTGACGGTATGCCGGGTGGATTATGGAAGATAGAAACCGTTACTTTGTGGTTATTTAACATCCACCTGTTGATCTAGAATTCTGGTAATATCATTTACTGCAACTGGAACAGTCCGTAACAATATTGGCTAATGTAGAAGAAGATATTAAGTAACATCCAGAAAGATTTGAAAACAACTGTGTTCCGTATGAAATGTCTTACAGCAAAATTACACTTGATGGAGCCATTGGCAATGGTTTGATGGACCTTGGCCTTACAGTATGCAGCAGGCTGTGATGACCCTCGCAGCGACATTATTTTTCGAAGTTTGAACCATAGAAAAACATTGTAGTTCATAGTATTTCGCTCGTGTTAACCCAATTGTTTGTTTGTATATATTCAAATAAACTATATGTATATATTGTTGATTTTTATTGAAACAGGAGATTCGATAAGGTCGCATCTGTGGCGTTGAAAGACAGCGGCAGAAGCTCATTGTCAATAGTGAAGCGTAGTAATTTTCCCTACGAGTCTTCTACGTATATGAATTTCCATGTGATGCGATTGACTTTAAAATAGATTAGGCATTAAGAAAGGTAACTTTTTTATGTTTATAAAGTATAAAACAGTTTTTGAAATATATGTGAAAAAACGTTTGTTAAATTCAAAGCACTCTTTTACAGATAGATAAATGCTTCGACCCGCAGGAGTTAATTCCAATGTTTTGCATTTCTTTTTGGCCTATTTAATATTTCAAAGTTTTACAGTAAGCATTTGAAATTCTAAATCACGGAGCGTAGCAATATACATTATGTAAAGAATTGTAGATTTTGGACATTTTAGAAAAATCTGCAGCCTTTTCACAGTTGTAATGCACATGTGAAAGAATTCTAAATTGTTTTAAAGGTATGAATCTTTGATAATAAAGGAGTTTTTGAAATTTTATTTTAAAAGTTATTGAAATTTCAAATCATTTAGTGTTTGAAATGTATGTAATTTAACAATTCACGTTGATGAAACTCATTTCAAATGCAAAAGCCTGACCTTTACGACGAGATCATTTTGATCTTCAGGTTACTGGAATCGCCCCGTCTCCAGTTTACAACATAAACAATAAATAAACGGTTTATTTACTGAACTGATAAATGCAAGCTATGAGAGAAAGATAAAGTGCCATAATCATAAATTGTATCAAATGTATTCAAATTCAAAATGCTGCTAGAATTGCCTGTGTTTGCTCTTTCATTGTGCAAAATGGTTTTAATTTGTCATAATTTATGACAATATTAGAAAATTCTTTGTCCAAAATGAATAAATAGCCTAATAATATTTAACTTAAATTTACTTATTTTATTTCTTTGAACTTTTCTACTCGTTGCATTGCTATTTAAGTTGTTTTGATTTGTTTCATAAATTTGCATTTTAAGCATTACAGTTTACAGTAATAAGAAAAAGAAATTCAACGAATAATTATTAAATACGTCACACTTTGTACAAATTTATTATATCAGATTTGCATAGATTGTTAGAAAAAATAATTTATTATGATTTAGAAAACCATCCAGTAGATATATTACTATACAAGGAAGATGCAACAGAAGCAGACTTTTTGATGTTTGAAGTCAGATTTTGTTTATCCACGTCAGGTGGAAAGTTGTGTTCAGTGCTTTCCGCAAAAAAATACGGTTTACAATCAATAACATTATCAGACGGTTCAGAAAATGGAAGCTGAAAAAAGTAACCAACATCTGAATTAAGCAAAAGCATGCCAGTTTTTTCAGAGTGTTGACTTTTAGCGTTCGGTGACCGCCAAGAGATTGTGTTGTTCTTTGTCATAATAGAGTTGAACAATGTCTAAAATTAAATCAAAATAATTTCATTTAAATATTACAAAAATGATATATAGTTAATTAAAAATTTTAAAAAAATGAAAAATATTTACTTCCACACGAAGAAGCTGGTGATTGATTGCTCTTTTAAAATGTGACTGCATAATTTCCCAATCAATAGCATCTACAAATGCTATCAAATTTTCCCGACAAAATTGAACACGATTCTAGACAACAATTATTCATTCTATCGCAATTAACAGTCTTTCAAAAAAAACAGATTTTAATTACTTACCGTCAAACTGTGCTTTCCACTGAAAAGCACTGCAGTTAAAATTTCAAAATCAAACAACAACTGTATAATCTGACATTGCAGCAATGAAATTTTTTTTCCATTTACATTATTTATTAAATTTTCATAAGAAGCAAGCAAAA
This sequence comes from Trichinella pseudospiralis, assembly GCA_001447645.1. Lineage (NCBI taxonomy): Eukaryota > Metazoa > Nematoda > Enoplea > Trichinellida > Trichinellidae > Trichinella > Trichinella pseudospiralis. Next base: position 178,896 of record JYDV01000077.1, on the reverse strand, counting down.
GTACAAGTGTATTTTCTGTTAAGCTTTCAATCACTTTTCTAAAACAAAATTTCAATATTATGCAATAATAATAAATATTAATATGATACAATAATACCTAGGAATACTCTGCGCTGCAATTAAACAACAAGAACTGGACAATTTTTTCAATATACCAAAAGACCATCGAGATGCACTAACTGGAATGTATATTTTGGATTTGATTTCCGTCTCAGTCTGAATTTCAATAAACTCCCAATCCTTAAAATTGATCTCTCAATAAATGAATTAATTAATTATTCATATTGAAAAATTGCATGAGATATTTAAAAAATATTTCTCTACTACCAAATGTTCACTAAGTTCGTGCTGCAAATCTTGCAATGCGTCAAAGTGATTGCAAATTTGAATGGAAATATCATTGAGCACGGAAAATGCCCACACTCTGCAAATTATTCCACAATGTGAATTCAGACAACTTGTGAAAAGAGAAAAGAAAAAAAATTATATTCACCGCAACAGTTGTATGATCAATTCAATTAAAATTTCTAACGTTTTTTGCCAAGCACTGCTGCAATCATCCGACGCCAGAGAAGATATCCCTTTGACAAGCAGACTTGATTTGAAATTTGAACAACAAGTTATCATTGCTTGAAAAACTTTGGCACAATTAACAGCCCTAAAAATAAAAAAATATTCAGCAACTCAGCAAAATATCATTCTACAAATCAACATCAAACCAATTTCACATACCGTAAAATTATGCTGTCCTTTTCCGCCTTTGATAATTCTGATGAATTGATCAAATTAAGCCATATCTCAATTTCAGCTTTGAAATGATCACAAAGTCTGAAATTAAATAAAAATATAACGCAAAAAATAAGAAAAAAACAGAATAAATACTACCAACCTGCTCACTCCATTAAAAGTGGAATCTGCCAATGTTTGCCTGATTTCATTCAATTTATTTTCAACGAAAAAATGTAAAACTGAAGTTTCAAAAAGTTTCAAACAATTTAATATCGATTCAAATTGCAAATCAAACATTTTACAAAATCTAAAATATTGCTTTTTATAATAATCCATTTTCTAATGTATCATCAAAGAGAAATAAAAAAAAAATTACTCATATATTTCTTTTGATAATCCAATCACTTTCAAATGTAGAAAATCTGATTCAACTGAATCTGTTTTTTTTTTACTCCATATATTTTTCAAGTTGTATGAATCTGACAAAACAGTGCTACAAATATTAAATACATCAGAATAAATAAACTTCAGCTCTGAGTGTTTTTTTAAATGCACACCTATTCCAGGAGTGTAGAAGCGGATTTCCTGTAGATGAAAATATATTCGACACGCAATTTTGAATCATGTCATAAAAACAAAAAAAAATAGTTTAAGACGTGGAAAAAAATAATATACATACGGTATAATATTTCATCAAATGGTTTAAAGTTACTTTTATTCGAGTTTCAACAGCATCGCGAAAAACTGAAGTTATAATATGTGTGTTCCCATTAAATAAACAATCAGCCGTGCTTTTCCATTCAGGAGTTTGATTGGTCTAAATTTGAAGCAAATCATTGATTATGATTAAATACATTAAACAATCATTATTATAAAAACAAACCAATTTCAACTGAGCCAATGTACTTTCAGTTAAGTGAACAAGTGAAAGCAAATTGTCGTAAAGGTCAATTAAATTTTTCATTTCCATCGCAAACTGCTCCGTAGAGCTAAAAATGCAAAAACAAAGACATAAACATAAAATAGCTAATAAGATAATTAAAATAACTTTATTACCTTGAAACAAATCTTTCAATAATTTTCATCAATTCAGTATTTGAAATATCTTCAATTTTGCAAGAAAACGAAGGTTTAAATTCTAAAAGTACACGCACACACACAAAAAAAATATATCATAATTTGGTTTATAAAAAAAGGTATTCACCATTTAGTATTGATGTATGAACTGTTTGCACGATTCCATCACCTTGCATTTCGAGATATTTTAAAAATGTGCCTTTAAATAAAATGCAAAAGTAATAATATCTTCCAAAACAATTTTACATAAAACCCCGGCTTCAGCCCTAATTTTGCTTTTCTACTGAGGTTGGTTCTTCCATCTGTTTTGTCATTGGATTGTAGAAGAATTTCCCAAATTTAAAAAAATTTTCATCTTTTAATTGGTTAAATTCTTTTCCCTTTTCATTGCAGAAAAGAGTAAATTTTCAGGGCAAATTAAAATATGAATTTTGGAAATTTTTTCGACAACAAGTGGAAAGCATCAGAGAGAGTCATAAAATAAGCAAAACCAAAAACTAGGATTCTGATTATGATTCATGAGGAAATAAAGCAAAACAAAATGATGATGAATTTGCATTTTAAAATAATATCTGTATACCTGGTATGCATTGCTGTAATGAATGAAGTTTTTGACATATTAAACTGTTCTTGTCGGGCTTCTCAAAGAAAAATACTTCCAGCACAAGTTGAACAGCTAATTGCCATGATTTTATGTAAGAGCATATTTGTTCACGGGAACTGAAACTCGAATCTTTGAAATTTAATGTGAGCATTTTCTAAACAATTAAAATTTAACAACTTGACTATTATAAAATGCTTTCTTTATCATCATTATTACCTCACAGTTGCTAAGAAAAGTTTTCGCACAATCTTCTATTGAAACATTTTCCATTAAAATAAATGAGCAAAGATTGTCGCTAAGTTCACAACTTGTTACATTCTTTTCAAAGAAAACTTCTGTACATTTCTAAATTTTAAATTTAAATTAAACTGAGCTTTAGTTGTTCAGTTCTGAAAACAATGTAAATAAATTGCAAGTTAAATATTTTTAAAATTTAACAATTCACAAAATTTTTTCAACAAATCACAAAATACTACAAAAAAAAACATGCCACATTTTAAATATTAAATAAAATTAAACTGAAAATCGTGTTAGTACTTCTATCATGATATTCCTGTTTGCTGAAGTATCTTTCCATATTTTAAAAGCGTACTGAATTTCTGGTGATTCTCTTTCAAACTGTTGCTTTAGCAAATTTTTCAAATGTTTACAAAAACTATACAACCATGCCATGTCGACAAACTTTCTTTCGTACAAACAAAAATAAATCTGCAATGTTTAAATGCATTATTCACAAAAAATATACATATATACAAACCAATTATTTTACAATGTTTGAAGAGTCGACTAATAATTTCGCCAACAATAATGATATATCTCCTCTGAAAATTTAAAAACTGAATCCAAAATCCAATTCATCGCAAAGCTACTTCTTACAAAAATTCTGGTTTAACCACTTCTGCAATTTTTGGTGGGTATTGTAAAGTTTGTTGCCGCAAATTTGATGCATTGCTTTTGACTTTCTGCAAAGCCAGCAAACATTTTTCTGATAAATTCTTAATTTCATGAATGCCATCTGAAGCTTCGATAATGTCTCTGTAACGCCTACCAACCATTAAACGCAATTCTTCCCGTTTTTGCTCAATGTCAGATCTTCAAAGAAAAAAATACACATAACCCTGCATCAGTAACAGTATACATACCTCATGTTTTTCTCTATTTCTCTTAATTCACTAACAGAATATTGCTTGAATAACTCTTCAGTTGGCAGACAGAGTGATGATTCATCAGCGTCATCCATTTTAGAAGATTAAACAAATTTAAACTAAAAACTTAAAATTTTAAATGCTCGCAACAACTTATGGTGAGCTAATAATTCTAACTTTTGTATTTATAGTATTTACATAATGGATATGTAATCCAAAAATAATAATAAGCACATACGAAATAAATTTAATAATAGACAATTATGCAATAAGGTAAAACTACTCATATAATTTCATCTGTAAAGTATCGCTGTTCGTATTGAAAAAAAATATGAACATTTTAAAACTAAAAAAATATTATTCATAGAATAAATCTCGTTCAATTTAATTAAAATAAATTCATTAGTTTTACAAATCAGAAGAAAGTATTCAGAAATCTACAGTAACTGTAATTAAAGAATTGCAAGTAATCTTTACAATAATAATATAGTTAAACATTAATTAAGAAGAATACAACTTACTTAACAGTTAAAAACCTTTAAAAAATTTCAATTAAAAATGAATAAACCATCTTCTTGTAAAATATAGTGAAAATATCTTGTCACGCTGTTTGCATAACAAAGCATTTTAAACAGTAAAATAAAGAATTACAATATACTAATATTAAAAATAAATAATACATAGTTACGCTATTGTTAAATTAAAAGCATTGATTACATGCTAAAACGTTATTTTGACTTTTTCATATACTGTAACTTCAATTATTTTTTTTTGTTTGAAGCAAAGGAATTATTGTAAATCAGAACATACAGACAATAAAAAAAATATTGTTAAAATATTGTGAATTATAAAATTCACATTTTCAGTTAAATGATTATTAAATAAATCAATGACTGTTGAAAACAGTGCATGTTATTGCCTGAGTAATGATGCTGACAATGATCTTTGAATAAAGCTCTTTGCCACATATTTATGCATAAAATTTGTTGAATTCATGACCAATTTAATTGCTTTGAATCACGCGCGCACAAAGCGAAATTCACAGAAAACCATTACCTATAAGTTTTAAAACAGTTTTGGTCATCCAAAACTGGACTGTTGAACCTCCAGATAATGCTCGGAATGCTGGTCAACTGCAGCATTTCTTCACGTCACGATCGGAATTAACTGTTCCATTTGCAAAAGGCGACACAGGGCGTCTGCGTTCCCAGATCTGCAGAAAGCAAATAATTAGCTATTTGTGCTTCAGTTTTTTTAATGAGGGCCATCAACCAAAAACATCACAAGAAATCTGAATCAGAAAACACGAACAGCAATCATCTTTCTGTAGAAAAATCAATCATGCTTTAACCAGTTTATGTACAACACAAGATTGTGGGAAAGAACTTTATTCAAAAATGACAAACAACTGCAAAAAAAATGGGATTGCTATATTGGATTTGTTGATCTTTGAATAATGCTCATTCTCACAGAATAATATTATCTGCAAACGAGCATCCAGTTGAAAACAAGTGAAATTGCTGGGAAAGATTGCGTCGCAAAAATACACGCTAAAAATCAGTATATACTTGTATTTACACAATTATTAAACTAAAAATTTTTGTATAATTAGCATCATTTTTGATAAAAAGATTATTTTGGTTGATTAATTTTCAATTTCAAATTGTATTTTTCAAAGTAAAATATGAAAAATAAATTTATTTATCTGTACATCATTTTCATTATCCTACCGTATGGCGTTTTTTGATTGTTTTAATTTTTTCAAAGATACAGCGTTCTTATTATGTATGCTTGGTATGATAATTTATGTTTAAGATATTAATATATTGATATATAAAAGAAAATTTTTTTAATTAATTTAGTAATTTTTATGATCATGTAAATCATGCATGCTTGTTTGTCATTGCATGCTTTCAATGGAAATTTTAAAATTGCAGAATATGGAAATTTCTTTGCATACTTTTCTTGCTGAAAAAGCTACTTTTTTGAAAAAAGTGGACTTCAGTCGTAAAGGTAGTGTGGACGAAGATATTGCAGACATTGTTAATAATATTAATTCTCACGACGACTATTTTACAACGTCGTCGTGTTCAGGACGTCTTGTTGCGTTTGTTGAAGTTGAAAATCAAAGAAAAAAGAACTGTGAATGGTTATTCAATTCTCATAAAGCAGTCGATTCGGTTACTTTTCGAAAAGTGTTGGATTCGTATTTTCAAACATTGCAAACTAGCCGTGGAAAAGCGTCTGGTGTAATTTGGCTAAAATTTGAACCATTAATAATTCACGTACGTTGCAGAAGTTTGCAAGCGGCAAAAAAGTTATTAAATTTAGCTTTAAATGCTGGTTGCCGTAATTCTGGTGTAATGATTGGCAAACGTTTACGCTTGACCGTCGCACTACGCTCTACTTTGACACTTGCATTGCCTTTGCAGCACACTGACCAAGTGCAAATGTTGAGCGATGAATATTTTGAATTTTTATTTCAAACAATCAATATCAAATTTACAGAAAATGACCAATTATGTTCTAAAGTTAGGAAATATTTAGTGCACATACTGTAGTAGGATGTACTGATGTACAAATACATTGTAGGAATTTTATTTGCAAAAATAATGTGCAGCACAATAAATGTGAAATAAGTATTTTCAATATGATTAAATGCTTACAGTTGTTGTATTTTTTGTAATGTTGAAATATTACTGAAACAAATTTCACATGTAATGTTGACAAAAAAAATAAACGTACTCAATACGAATGAACTAATTTAATATTTAATTTAATGGTTGTTCTTCATTCTGTAAAAATGAAAAAAATTCACTTTGATCCATAGGTTCTTGATCAGTTGGAATCATGAAAACGCCGAGACTATCCCAATCGAAATTATTCAAATCGACTGGATTGTCCAAAATGTCTGACGTTCTAAAAGTTAAATAAAATTGTAAAAATAGATAAAGGAGATGAGTAGGTTCATTGAATGTAATATACATTCCACAGCTTTCGCAAATTTGACTCAGATCGTCACCAGGCGACGGACAAATGGCATTCAATGGTGAAACAGGCGTTGTTTCACAGTCCGCAATGCCGGACCTGAAACATTGCAATTATAAATATAAAATGTACAGTTGACTAAAAATATCAATATTTCAGAATAAATATGCTTCAAATAAAACACAAGAACAACTGCAATTAGTACAGATGAAATAATAAAGAATTCAACGTTTAAAGTTTACAGTTTAACTTACAATGTAGTATGAGCTACCATAATTAATTCGCTTGTAATGTAAGGATATGCTTCTTTGTTGAGCATCTGAGAAGTGACCTTTCCTTCAGCTTCTTCTCTAAAAATAACTGACTTGTCATAGCAAGATTCGGCCCCATAAACACGTCCAATGTGCAGCAATTGAGGACATCTAGCGATGCGTGAGCACAGTGACAAGTGGTCTAAATCTTTTCCAGTAAAAGGAGCCAAAGGAAAAACTTCTCGTCTTCCTAAATTAAAATCATCAACAAAGCTTATAATTATTAATATGATTAAACATAAAACAGACGACCATCTTCAAGAACAGCAGAAAAGCTGATCGATAAGCCGCCCAAATGTGAATCGCTGAAGCGAAGCAAAAAACAAGATTCGTGCAATGATAATAATAAACTGCGAGCATCTTCACGACTTATAAATCCAGTTATCAAACCATCATCCCACAAACGGAGAAGCTTTTGCTTAATCAAAGCTGCAATTTCGAAAAACCAAGACCAAAATGAAAAATCCACATCTTCTCTCATTGGCAGCTGCAGCAAAAAGAAGTTGCAAAAAAAAAACAATCAAAACCGTATATCATCTCATAAATAACCTTGCAAAATTGTTCCAAAGTTACTAACGATGTTTCATAGGAAAAACATGATGGATCAGCAACCAACTTTCCAGCAATGTACTTTAGATGCGCATCACTCAGAGGGCGAGTGGCGCCAGTTTGACATTTAAATTTATACTTCAACGCTTCTGCCAGTTGACTCCATTCAACAGCTTTTGGTATATTGAATGGATTTTCCTTTAAAAATTTAAATTTCAAAATAAAATATTTTTAAAATAGTTCATTACAGCAGGAGCAAATGCGTGATTCCATAGTATCATTGCCTGAGACAAGCGTTCTTGAGAGCCATGAACAGTTAGCTTAACTGGACAAGAAAGTGCCTGGAAAAGCAAGCAATAATATCAAGCAATCAAATGCACAATTTTAATCAAACCATCGTCAAACAACTTACCCATATTGAATCAAAAGTTATATCGCCCATTTTAAACATAGTACATGTAAATAATAAAGCATAATTTCTCTCACAGACTGGTATCTATAAAAAGCAATATACAATCAATAAACAATCCGCTCAAGCATATCACATGCTATTAACATACTTCAACATTTTTACTCATTGGCTTTCTTGAATCAACTTTCAAAAGTTTCTGAAAAAATTTAATTGATTAAAAAATGGCATTAAGAAATTTTTTAAAAAATGAAAATCCACAATGCAATTTCAGTTACCGATTTAAAAGTCGCTTTAACTCGCTTGCTTTGTCTTTCAACTTCGAGATTTTCTTCTTGAAAATCTTTTTCTGCCTCACTCAAAGAACTTATACCAATTTTGGCTACTGTTGTTCTAAAACATATTAATAATTGCAAATGTAATGAAAATTTAAAAAAAAAAAACAGGAATACGCATCAAACGCAGACGTGGTACCATCTTCCAGAGATTGAGCTTGGTCTTCGCTGAAGAAAATTAAAAATAAAATATAAATTTTATTGAAAAATGCAAAATTAATAACCTGATCAATTTAACTGTAACTTTGACATTGAAAAATTTGATTCCCAATTTATCGCCAACCAAAAGACGCACTTCGGCGTTGAATTTGTTGTGCTGCTTGAGAACAACGTTTGGCTGTTTGGAAACAATAAAAGACTTTTGGATAATCATTTTCAATTCATCAATTAATAATGAGCGAATTGATTCAACCGCTGGCAAGCATTTGGAAACATTATTATCCGGAAGTTTCGGAGTTTGTTCAAGCAATTCAATAAACCAAAATGTGATAGTCAATATTGTCCAAACTTCTTCTGCAAGGCTTTCAAAACTGAAACAAGAGAAAAAAAATTTTTTCACTATTAATCACAATTAAAAATTCACTATTATAATAAACCATGGCACCTCTTGCCAATCCGATCCAAAAGTTCATCCGCTTCTTCAAATGAATATCCAATTTGAGAAAGTTTTTGGCGATGTTTCCATTCTCGTAAAGCACCATCAATTAGCTGTTTTCTTAAATTTTCAATACTTTCAGTAGATTTCTTCAATGTTGAAATCAAAGCCTGAAAAACCATCATCATTGATCACTCATTCCTTGTAATTCACACATCCTTATTACAACAAACAATATTGCAATGAAGTGCTGCTTTGTAAAACAATACAAGCATAATTTAACTTGAAAAGTGTTTTTTTTTCAAAATTTAAAATTAAAATATTACAAAACTTTGTAAAATTATAAAAGTCAAATTAACAAAATTAACATACTTTGCGAGCTTGTGAAAGTAGTTCATAAACTTTTCCAGCTTGTTTATTGCCAGAAATTAGAGCTTTTGAGATTTCCGTTACAGCATTCGGTACTGATTCATCGTCTTCAACAATATTTTTATCCTGCTTCAACGAAAGCATAGCTAAAAATAATTTCACAATTTATAGAAAAAAACAACTTAATTAACTCTTAAAAAAGAATTAAAAAAAACATACTTCTTAAATTTTGAATAAAACCCAACTTGCTGATAAACTGCGCGTGGAGTTCATTGACAGACTTCCATTGAATATCACATTCCTTAAAAATTTAAATTGAAAAAACGTCAAATTGAAGTATTTATCAATTCTATTACAACACATTTAATATTTTCTTAAAAATTCAAATCAATTATCATTTTGTGATAAAAAGCAATGCTTATTAAAATACAACTAAATAGAGCAAACTTTATTATAAATTTGTGAAAGTTTTTAAATACAACTCACTTCACACGCATCAAATTTTGAAATAATTTACAGATTTTACAGTATTGCATACAAATTCCCACAAAAACAAATTTACCTTATCGTCTACAGTCACCCAATGTAAAATTATTTGCAAGTCCTCATCTGTGTTAATATTTAGTATCGTAAAAAATTTCAATATCATTATTAAAGTAAACATATATATTTTTATTTATTTATTTATTTATTAAACAGTACTGTAAAACTACCCATATTTTCACAAAAGAATTAAACAAATACACAATGTCCAATCAATATTCTACTGCGCTCTAACTGGGAACATACACGACAGATTAATACTCTTATCGAATAGGTACTGTATCGTAGGTTGTAATGAAAGTAATAAAACAAATACAAGCAATTAACTGATCCAAGGCTTTTAAAAATACGTCAAATAAAAACAATCTTCTTTATTCAAATGTTTTACTATCTATACATTTAACATGTTAACCAAAAATGCATTGCGAACTACCTTTGAAACTGTACAAAGTTCTTCTTGAAGCATTTCAATTGCTGTCAAACTTCCATCTAATGGATCCATCATACCTTTACTGAACTGCAATTGGAAACAAGTATTAATGAAATCTAGAAAAAAGTGTTAACTACAACATTTCAATGGAATAGATATGCATAAGGAATGCAGAGCAGAATATATGCTGAGTTACTAAAACAGAAAAACATATTGTAATAATAGTGATGATTAATTTCAACAAATTTCAGTGTGATACATAAATTATTTCTTTTGTTTGCGTTTTCTTGCATGAACAACAGTCCAACCATCTTCATCGACGAGTTCGCCAACAGATACAACGGGTTCACTTTCACTTGGTTCAGATGATTCTGCAGTGGTTTGACATCCAGTAAACGTTTCTGCTGATGACAAACCTTTTTTATATGCATCAGAACAATCCATTGATTCTTCACTTTCTGAAGAAGATCCAGACGATTCAGAAGACCTATGAATCTGATCAATTCCAACCGGACGTCTGGCGCGTCTCATCCCCAGTTCGTCAATCATCTCGGAAACCAGGCCTGTTTCGCCAGCACGACAACGATCCCAACCCAAAGATAGCAAACGTGAAACTGAACGAGAGCTTCCATCTTCCAAAATCATGTTAAACTCATTATCAAACATAATTTCAAGATATTCTTCAATGTATTCTGGATCGACTGCCGATTTATTTGATATCATCATTTCCACAACAACATCAATCATCCATTCCAACTTTTCATCTGTATTTGTGCCACCCAACTGACCACTTCTTATCAAATCTACTGAGACCCAACTGTCAAAAATTTGACGAACAATTCTTCTGAATTGTATGGCAGATTCGTCATCAGTGCCACTCATTTCACTTAAAAATATCAACGTCAATGTGACAAAAGTTTAAACTCGCAAATTAACCCACTACACCACATTATATTTATATTTCATCATTAAAATAACTATTAAATTGAACACTACTCTATTTTCCTAATATTATTATTATTTTAAAAAATTACAAAACAAACAACTTCTTACATTTTTAACACTACACTTATAAACAATGCGTTACACCTTCTTCCAACAACAAACAAAAACAGTATCATCAAGTTATTAATGATTTGCAAGGTTTATTTGCAAGAATTATATTTTATTGTCTTAATAAAGCAAAATGCTTTTCTTTGGGTTATTGACTACGACATAAAAATAAATAATTTCAAAATGATATTATAATCTTTACAATATATCAATGCAAAAATGACTGCTAGTAAAAATATGAAAAAACACGAACTGCTTAGTAGCACTTTTTAATTTTAACAATATTTATAGTATAATTTTTCTACTTTATAATGATATATATAAGTTTTAGATTTTTTCATCATTAATATTTCTTTATTAAAGATTTTATAAGGCTGTTTTACTGTAAAAAACTTGTCTCAATTTTTTAGTGTAGTTCAAATCATGGTAATTTATAAATAGTAAAATAAGTTTCATTAAAGTAAATGTATGCAATAATATCTATGTATTTTGAAATTATTTATGAAATCAACTGCATTATACTTGAAGGTAATTTTTGCTTTACAGTAAACCCGTGATGTCATGTTCAAGAACGCGACGTTGGGGAATAGCGAATCAGGTATGTTGATGTTTTTGTTGGAACATTAAATAGTGTAAATGCTTTAAGACCGCACAATGTCAAATCCAGAAAGAACTTTTCTTGCTGTAAAGCCTGATGGTGTTCAACGAGGCCTTGTCAATGAAGTACTGCGTCGTTTTGAACAGCGGGGATATAAGTTAATTGGATTAAAAATGCTTATAGTAAGTTGTGAATTTTTACCTTTTTCCGATAAAAAAGAAAGTAAACACTATGATGAACAATTGTGAATTTGGTGAACGATTTAAAATTTAAATGTTTTAATAGTTGAATCATTTGTTGATTATTCTTTGTAATTTTTTAAAATTATATTTATTAAGATATAAGAATAATGATTGTAAGCGTTAGGTTGATGGTTTATGTATAATAATTTTTTGTTAGTATTTAACTCATGTAAAGTATGCGAGGGTAATTGATAGTGCAATGTTTCTTTTTTAGTTTTATTGTTGTTTAATAGACATTTTCGTCGGATGCGACTATGCTTCATCTTGTTCTTTTAAAAGTTTTTTTGAAAACGATGCGGTAGATGAATGTAGGCATTTCATAGTTGATATCATTTATTTCGAAATAATTTGATTTAGTCTCAAGCAACACAAAAGATGAGCGTACTTTAGTTGTTGTAAAGCCGGACGGAGTACAGCGAGGTTTGATCCATCAAGTACTTCGCCGGTTTGAACAGCGCGGTTTTAAATTGGTTAGTCTAAAAATGCTCACGGTAAGCTCATCGTGAAAAGCCAAGTTTTAAGAAAAAAAAATTTGAATATGTTATTTCGACTTTCATTTTCGTTGAAGGGCAATTTAAGCGTTATTTTACTATATTTATATTTTAGGCGAATGATGATCTGCTCAATAAGCATTATGCAGAGCATGTTGGAAAAGGTTTTTTCCCATCATTAAAAGCATACATGAGTTCTGGACCAGTTGTTGCTATGGTAACTTTTTTCTTGTGATAATGATAAAATTTTGATGTCGTTTGCTTACAGGTATGGGAAGGACGAGATGTTGTTAAAGCTGCCCGGAACATGCTTGGTGCAACACGGCCTTTGGAAAGTGCTCCAGGGACACTTCGTGGAGATTTTTGTATAGATGTTGGAAGGTTTGTTTTTGAAAGTTTTTGTTACATTGATTTTTTCAATGATAAAGTGTTTTATGTTTTACAAAATATTTTGTTTTTCATGTATTTTTTAATTGTAGATTGTTTAAAACAAATCTTGTTGTAAACCATGTTTTTGTTGTAGAAATCTTGTCCATGGAAGTGATTCCGTTGAATCAGCAAAACGTGAAATTGCACTGTGGTTCAAACCAGAAGAACTTTGCAAATGGGAACAATCTACGCATTCATGGATCTATGAATCCTAGTGCAAACAATTAAATGGCAGTTGTCATTTAAAAATTAGCCTAGTTTCATGAATAAACTTTATTTCCGAATAATTGAAATAAACAGGCAATTATAAATTATTTTTACTTAGCGAAAAATAGTATTTCAGTGCTGCTCATCGCTATTATTTTGATTTTCACTAGTCTGAGATCGCCTTGTGCATGTTGTTTTGTGAATAGGCCAGTGCAACCGTTGACATCGAACAGAGCAGTACTTTTCCTAAAGGAATTGTGACAACAAATAAAATTGATCTATAGAGAAAAAAACAAGAACAAAATGCTTAATATACCTTTTTGCATGAACTGCACAGCAACAATTGTTTATCCCACACGGCGCATGCTGCACAAAATGATTCTTCAGTTAAAATTCGTTCGCTCAGAATCGCCCCACAAAGCAAGTCATACGCATCACCTGCTTTAAGCTGAAAAATGAAAAATAATAAAATGTCGAATAAATGTTTAAACAAAACTCATTGCTCACTTCATGTTCTTTGAAATGATTTACAAACTGACCCCAAATTGCAGTATTTTTGAATGGAAACTTCAACACCGCATTTCTAATAAATGTGTCACCGTAGGGCAATTTCTCCTTTGCAAAAATTGAAATATCCAAAAAACTATAAAACAAATTAAAACTAAATATATAGATAATATACAAATAATTTTCATACATCTTTGCAATTTTTAAAATCTTCTTTGTTCCTTCTTCAGATAATTGATCGCATTTGCCGTTACCACCTTGTTCAAACAGAGATGAATTTTTCTCGTTGAATTTACCTTCAAATTGTTCATTCCTGCTCAACACATTGTACAAAAATTGTACAGTACGGAAAATTATATTAATTTTAAACGCCATGAGCTGCAAACATTCATTTATATGGATTATCATTTGAAATTTTTCCAATAAAAGAAAAACAGACTTACTTCATTGACATTTTTCCCTTTCATCTGACGCTCCATCAAATCTTCCAAAATAAATAAAATATTCTTCCTTGCAGAAGGCAGCAACAACCCAGAGTTATCATTAAAGTATAAAATAACCTAAAATTTGGACAATTCATAATCTGTGTCTATATGGCACATATTACATTATTACATAAACAGGATGAAAATGAAGCCCAATCAAAAGATCGTAAACTTGATTTGCAACTTTGACTGTTACACGCGGTGGATATTGTTCTGATAAATAAATAAATATATATATATATATATATGTATATTTAAAAACAAACAAACAAAATAAAAAATATTTACCGGTCGATTTAGTGTAAATTTCTAGCTGTTTAAAACGTATAAAATTATTGATTACACAAACACACCTTGTTTGGCCTAAAAAAAAACGAAAAACAATCAAAGTGATGAAAAGAAAAAAAATCAAACCTGTAAAAGCAGCTAATTGAACAGCATTTCTACTAATGCTATTGACAGCATGTGGATTGGCTCCATAACGCAACAATAAAAGACATATTTTATAATTGCCTAAATTCAAGTTAAACAAATACTGACAACAGAAATTTTCAAATATCATATATCCATGGTTACCTGACATAACAGCAAACATGAGAGCTGTATAGCGATGGTTATGTCTTGTTACATTTGGATCAGCTCCATAATCGAGCAAAATTCGACAAAATTCTAATTTTCCTTTAAAAGATGCTTCTTGCAATATAGTCGTATTTGACTAAAATTATAATTATTTTCAAAAAAATATTTACAATTCTTGCTTTGCTAACCTCGTCAATGCAATTTGGATCGACGCCATCTTCAAGTAACTTCTTAAATTTGAGAAAATCATCTGAAACAGACCGTGCAATTATTACTTTTTCAAATTTTACTTAAAAAATAAAACTTTCGTAAAAAATTAATTTAAACATTACAATAATTTGCATTACAAATAAATAAATGATATATTCCAGATAAAGTTATAAATATCAAGTAACAATATGACAAGCAAAATAAAAGCAAAGTAATTAGAATTTAATTAATATTTATAATGAAAATAATTAAAACTAAAGTGCATTTACCTTCTTTTACACACATAAACAGTTGCGACACTTGCTCAGTTTGAACAACAGGAGAACTGGAAGTCGCCATTTCCTTAAAAACATATCATAAATATTCCTTACCTTAAACTTTTTGTTGAATATTTAATTTTAACAAATAGACTGAAACGATTGTCAATAATAATAATAAACAATCCAAAGTCTTTTCTTAAAAATAATATATCAAAAAATGTATTATTTATTAACAGTAAAAAGTGACGTGTAGTTTTAAAAGAAATAAACAATATTGGAGAAGGACAATAAAATTTTATTAGCATTTGAAAAAAATTTTAATATCATACATTAACATTGCAATTTCATAAAACTTCAGTTCAGTTAACTTTCACAAAACTGATCATCAACATCAGTGTTTTAAATTTCGCTCTGCTATGAAATTACGTAGGTATAAATTGAATACAGACAGTTTATCATACTTTATTCATGCTTAAATATTCGGCGTGGAGACAACAATAAAAAAGTAATTGAAAGTATCTAAAGAAAAAACAGAGTTCAAAATTCTACTTTAATTTAAATGGAACATTTAGTTACAAATAACACAAAAAACAAACTGTTTCTCTTCTAACACTTTTCCTACAGTGTGACAATACAAAAGTATACATTAAGTACTAAGTAAACTAAAATATAAAAGTTTGAAATTTTCAATGCTAAAATTCATTTAATGAAATATTTTAATAAATTTTTATAAATTATATTAAAATAAAATAAATTAAAAATAGCCCTTATTTAATTGCATTATTTTTAATGTTTTTACAATCAGTTATAAAAATGTACAATCTTTTTCTTATAAATTCATGTGCTGAAAATAATACGTTGTTAAACAAAAAATTATTTAATTTTAATTTTGATAAAATTTATCGGTGGATAACAATATGAAGTTTTCTTTCAAACCTTCAAAATAGTTTAACGGTACTCGGTAATGTACATTTTTAGTTTTTGAATCTTCTTCAAAGGGATAGTCTCTCTAGGTAAAATTTTCAGGGCTAATGTTCTATTGGTTGGAAAAAAATGGAACGTTTGCATTTTTTAATGGCATTATTTTTAATAATGGGCTCATTGCAAAATTGTGGCGTAATAGCATTGGTTCTCTCGCTTAAATTTTTCATTGATTAAAATTGTTTTGCTTTGACTAGCTACAATGAAAACTCGTTTTCTTGCCAACCAATAGAACATTAGCCCTGAAAATTTTGCCTGGAGAGACTAAACCTTCTTCAATATATTAGGGGAGCACAGGATGTTTATTCATAATAATTTATTCAACTTTTGCATAAAAATTTTTAAAAAATGTTTTTTTGTGAAATTTGATTTCTTTGCTGATGTTTTAATTGTTGTATTGAATTTTAATCTTCACATTGTTCTTCCAGTATGTTGTAAAGGTTGTTAATTTGATTATCATAATGAATTTTGGGCTTGTTTTCATAAAGTATTCTATTGTGATGTAATTGACTTTGAATTGTAGTATCTTGAAGTGTCAAAAATCTTTAAAGTAAATGCCTGCTGATGAAGATGGAAATCCATACCGAATTCCGAAAAATCGCCTGCATCGATTTCTGAAACGTCTCGGTATTCAGTATCCTCATCTGGGAGTGATTTCCTTTGTCACCGCTGGTACTTTATTTTTATTCAGTCCTTATCTTTATCACGTATATCAATACTTAACAATGGATCCCGAAGAATATAAGGAGTATTATGACGCTGTGTACAAGCGAAATATTTTACGAGCTCGTTACGGTGAAGGTATGAATTTCTTTTGGTTTACCTTCAATTTACAAAGCGCAGAACGTATCGAAGAGCAAAAGATTGCATTTAAGAAGCTCATGGAAAAACGACAAGCCAGTATTCAAGAATGTTTGGATTCGTGCGAGGAATAAACATTGTAAAAGTTGTAAGAGTAAAAATGTAAAAGAGCGGGTGAAATTATTTTCAGTTGTGTTTCATCATATCTATATTTGATTGTGATCAATTAGCGGGAAGGTTTTGCAGGAAAGTGTTAGTCGTGACTAGTTTACAAAAATGATGACCACGTTTTTGTAACAATTCACTGTTCAACGATTACAATACAGTACGACATTATTACAAGTTTTGAGTGTTTTACTTTTGAACAAATGTTTGATGTTATTAATTTCCATCAAATTTGTTTTTTTTCTCTTTGAATATTTTTCTTCTTAAGAAATGTTTAGTTAGTGTCAAATGAGCAAATTAAAATATTAAAAATTCGTTTCTAATTATTTTATGATGGAAATTGTAAAAGAAATGGAAATATTTCTCAACCAAAACAACATTTAAATGGGACAAAAAATAGTAGGTTTACTGTAGCGCATCCTTGATTATATTTCTTACTGTATATAGCGAAGGGGTGTTCGATCATGTGATGATTCGGTTTTTGAGTTTGTAGTTGTAGATTATGTGATTGTTTTGCAACATGACTTGGTGTTCATATTTACGTGATGTGCCATCGTCGCTGATGTCTCCGTTTTGCACATTTTTGCTGAACCGTTATTTGGGATGTTATTTGCTGAACAAGCAGATCAACATTGAACAGCTGTCTGTGGACATTTTTGCCGGTAAGGGTTCTTTGAAAGAAGTAGAATTGGACGTGAAACACATCAACGAGACGCTGTTGGAAAGGAACATCCCTGTGCATTTGTTTGATGGATTTGTTAAAGAAATAACAATAAACGTTCCGTGGACAACTTTGCTCGAAGATTGTTGTCTTGTTGAAATAGATGGTTTGGAAGTGACTCTGCGTGGCCAACCGATACCTTGCAACAATGGGATAAATTCAGTGTTGGAATCATTGATGATGAGCGTGACCAGCAGTTTGGAATTGGCGCGCAGTTTTGTCGTTGAACACAACGGTAAGTGCAGTTTTGATCCGGAAAACGATGACAAGTTACCTTTCGACGTGATATCACCTTTGGTGAAATTGATCGACACGTTTCTTTCTCGGATGCGTTTTGTAATTACGAATGTTGTATGTCGTTTGGAGCATTATTACGAAGATCGTTGGGTTGCGTTGGAAGCGCGCGTGGGCAAATTGGAAATAGTGGATCAGTTGGTTTTGGAAAAAGAATTGTCCAACAAGCAGATGAGTGAAGACTTTGAAGAACTGTCGTCATGGCCCGAGCCGAAGAAGGATATTCCTTACAAAGCGATCAGCATTTTCGACGTTCGTCTTTATACGGATTCATTTTTGCCAGTGATTTCAATGCGCAGCGCTATTGATTCGGCCAACAAGCGTTCCTGTTTCGTCTCAGCCACTGCTGAACCGAATTCTGTGATTGCATCCAATTTTGCATCTACTTCATTGTATACTTCTTGTGTGAATGCAAATCAAGAAAGTCAAACGACCACAACTGGTGCTTCAACAATTCGCATTTCTGCACACCAATCTGGCATGTGCAAAGAGCCGTTCATGTTTGCTTGTTTCGCGTCGCCGAGTGCAGCGAAATTTCTCGTGCATCTTCAGAACGCAACTTGCACCAACGGTGAACGTTCGACCAACGGAGGATGTCGCATTGCCACCGTTGAAGGTTGGATCCAGTCGTTGACAGTGATGATCTCGCCGCAGCGTTTGAAACTGCTTTACCATTTGCTCAAGGGCATTTTCTACTGTCCGCAAGGTGATTTGAAAATTGCCGGCGGTCGACGTTTGAAAAATGCTTTGAAGCAACCATTCGACGGTGCGGAGTTTGTCGTGTCGGATCAAGACGAATGGCTGGCCGAGGAGACGTTCTATCCGATGACTGGCATGCCGACGACGATTCGTGCAGAAGATTCGGATTTGGACCAAGAGGATCTTGAAACGTCGTCGACTGTTGAATGCTGTGGTCGTTCGAACGTGCTGATTGAAGTTGGCTTTTGTTGGATTGCAATTACACACGATGATTTCTGCGACGATTTCACCGAACTCGACGAACATGCAGTTCGCAAAAGAATCGACCACTTTTTCACTTGCAGCAGATTGGTGTTGTCGGATTGCTTGCAAAAGGTAGCAGTGGCACGGTCGGCATTCGATTCAGCTTTGCCTTGTGATCATTTGCGTCTGGTGGTCGATTCGTTGAAGCTGGATACAAAGTTGAAAGCTCGAGACGAAGCTTGCAGTCGGACGGAATTGTTTGAATTGAAATTTTGCTGTTCTGATTTTGAATTGGTCGAATCGTTGCAAAATGACCAAACTGCAACAACACTAGCTCGATCTTACACGGAATTGTTGAAATTCAATCGATCTGATGATGATTTGAAAAAGGTGGACGGAGAAAGGAGACGAGTTGCAAATTTCCAAATGACAGTGAAACGCAAGCAAGGATTGCGGGTTGGTGTTGAATTGCAACCGTGCTCGTGCGAGGTGGACATTTCGATGGTCAACCGGGTGGCGGCATTGTTGAGTCCACTGCCCAGGAGACGTCAATGCTCCACAACGAGGGGTGGCAATTGTTCCTCACGACAGTTGTTCAGTCGTTCGGAACCGTTGTCGTTGAATGCAAATTTGTTCACCAATTTGCAACAGGGCCCATTTTACGACGCTTCGGCACCGATGGTCACCGTGAAGTGTGCCAACTTGACGCTGGTGGTTCGAGTTCCCGAACCACGCTCCATTGGTGTGGAGTTGTCGTCGTTGAAAGAGAAACGACTGCGCGATGAATATTTCAACATCCGAGTGGCGGATTTTTGTGTAAAATTTGTCATGGAAAAGGACTTTTGCAACAAGGGTCGAATTGTGGTACAATTTGCATCGTTCAATGGTGATTTTGTTGACCAATATGGTACTGTGCACAAATTGTGCAAAGCCAAAAGTGGAAATGACGACGATGTCCACGACGACGATCATGCCAAATTGATTGCCCAATGGAACGGTCCTTTTTGTACCAACAGTGAAATTGCTGAAATTGAAACGTTCAACTATGGTGACGATGATGGTGGTGGTGGTGAAGACGATGACGATTGTAATATTAATAACGCCACTTCACCGACGAGTGGGAATAATATGCAGGAAAGTTTGATTCGCATACGTCCTGCGCCCAGTGGTTCTGTGAATCCGTTTTCCAAAAGTCGAATTGCCTACGAAGGTGAACCGTTGATCATTGTCGGCAACGCCCAAGAATTGAAGTCGTTTCGTGAAATGGCCTGCAGCAATTGTCAGATTAATTTCCAAATTTCCATTGGTCATTTTCGTGTTGCCGTCGAGGACAAGAATCTGTACGAAATGTTGTTCAATCGGTTGTTTGTCGACTTTAGCTTGTGCAATTATGCTCGATTTAAGCAAATGATGAATAGAAATTTCAACAACGACATCGGCATGTTGTTCTCTTTGTTGTCATTGCACGACGACCACGAGACTGATTTGAAGCAGACGAACAGTTACGGTGAACTGCCGACACTTGCAACGAGATTCAATTTTTACTGGTCTTTACAATTGAACATATCGAAATTGGATATTTTGTTAAATTCATCGTCGGCTTGTGACGATTGCACTGCTGTCAAATTGCACGGCGACGGCGTGGAATGGTTTGTCACTGCCGGTGTTGACGAGGAATTGGAATTTTCATCGGATACTGGATATTTTTATTTAAATTCTCAACAATTGGTGATCAGTCGATTGAAGAACACTGCTGCTGCTGCTGCTGCTGCTGCTAGTGTTGATGATGATCACGTTGACGAGCGGTGGATCGAAAAATTGACAGACGTCGATTCAGATTTATTTTGTGATTCGAGCGCGTTCGTAGTGGAACTCGAACCTACCAGCCGGATGATGAATCTTCGTTGCCGTGGCGACGGTGCTTGTTTCTCAGTCGGAGGCAAGATTGTGTTCGAGCCGAGTCAATCTGCTCGAAAATTGATCATCGCGTTTGGTTTGCGAGATCTGACCGTGCAACAGTTACCTTCGGTGTCGGTGTTGTCGTTGAAAAATTTCTTCGACATCCGAGCCTTCTACATCCAAGGCTACACGCCGCCGCCGTTGTCAACCGACTTGCATTTGCACTTGTGGAACGTGTCGTTGGAGTACAGAGCAGCGGAGCTGGACATGACAATGCTGATCAATGTGAACAATGCCGACGTCAGTACGAGCATTGATTTGCAGGAAAGTTTGTTTCGACTGAATTTTATCATCGAAGACTCGTCCTTGTTCTTGGCCCCTCACGGTGAAAGTCGACTTTCGTTGGGCGAGTTTGTCTGCTTGATGAAGATGGGCTTTTTCAATGTGCTGTTGTCGATTTGCACCAAGGAAGATGGAGAAGAAGAAGAAGAAGAAGAAGATGATGATGATAATGATGATGGTGAAGGCAGTCGAAGAACACAGTACAAACTTCAGGCTAGAAATGACGCGCTGCATTTGTACACTTGTGCTGACAGTTGCGCTGCGTTGTTGCTCATTTTTCGACACCTCGTCCACAGTACAGTGGAAAATGTCCTGCGAGATGAATCGGATGTGGTCGATGCAGATTCGACGGAAGATGCTGAATTGGCGGCAAAATACGAACAAATTAGTGCAATGTTGGAATCAGCGATGAAAGAACAACAAGAAGAAGATAAAAAAGAAGACGATAATAAAGATGATGATGATGATGAACGAACGGCAACAGGAGAATGGGAAGAATGCGGAGATGATTTGTTGTCATTGGCTGAACATGCCAACGACGACGATGCGTTTACATTTTTGGAAAGTATGGTGTCGAAGAAGGATACGACCAACGGTGGTGGTGTTGGTGCTGGTGCTGGGAAGAGTTTGAAAAAAACTAAACCGACGTTGAAATGGTTGAACGGTGAAGAACGAATCGAGCTGGTGGATTGTCATTTGAAACAGCCGACCGGCAAGACGGATCCGTTTTTGCTATTGCCCGAAGGCTATCCGGCGCCGGTGATTGAATATTTGTTCCGCGACTTGTCGGTCGTTTGGCACGTGTTTGCTGGCTCGGATTTTCACGGCGCCTTTCTGACCGACGCCCGTTGTCCCAAACGCCACTGCGACGGCTGTTTCAGATCCGACGACCATTCGGACGGTCGTCCAGGGAGAAGGAGTTGCACCGAGCTCGGCGACGGTCTGCACCGAGATCGTCGTGTGGCGGTCGATTTCCACCTGAACAAAGTGACGGTGCTGCACCAGCGGTTCCCGGACAACCGACCCCAAGTGTCCAGGCAGATGATCGACGTGCAAGATTTGGAAGTGATTGACAAGTTGCCGACGTCGAAAGTGAGCAAATTGTTCTCCGGCGCACGATTGTCACGTCAGTCGAGCAGACCGATGTTGTCGGTGCGATGTTTGCGGGCGGTGCCCAACGGCGGTCAGTGCAAGCCGCTTTCTTCAACCGAGTGCAGTTTGAAAGTGTCCCTGGTGCCGGTGAGATTGAGCGTTGATCAAGAGACGTTGGAATTTTTGGAAAAATTTTTCAAACTCGTCCTTCTTGACCAGTCGTTGTTGGAAGATCGTTGTCGGCAGCCGACGACTACTACAACCACTGCGGTGCATGCTAATGATGATGCGTTGGTCCATGCCGACCACCGGCGCCAGCACAGACACAGGTTGTTGTCGAAATACAACAAACAGTCGTTGAATTCGTCGTATTTTCGATCGTTCACCTTGTCACCGGCGACGTCGGTCAAGTTGGAATATTTTGGCAAACGACACGTGGACGTGGAACGGGGCGCTTTGCAGGGCTTATTGTTGGGTTTGAGTCGGCTGCACTGTACAGAATTGAAGTTGAAAGAGTTGCACAACCGACACGGCATACTGGGCTTGGACCGGGTGCTGGTTTACGTTGTCAACGAGTGGCTGTGCGACATTCGTCACAATCAACTGCTGGCTCTGGTCGGCTCGGTGGAACCGTTGCACAACGTTGCCCAGGTTGCCGGCGGTATACGCGATCTGCTCTGGCTTCCGGTGCAGAGTTTCCGCAAGGAGGGTCGTTTGTTGCGCGGCGTGCAACGTGGCACCAGAAGCTTCGCCGTCTCGACCGCGTCGACCATTCTCGACTTGAGCGAAAAGTTCTTCGTCACCATTCACACGGTGGCCGAGTTCGCGTTCGACGTGGTCAGTCCGGACAGTTGTCGCCAAGAGCGTCGCCAGTTGCCCAGGCGAGCCTCGCCCCCGCCGGCGGATTTTCGCCACGGATTCGACCGTGCTTGTTCGACCGTCCGCAGCGGCTTGGCCGAGACCGCTAACGCGGTGGCGGCCATCGGTCGCGACGACCGGGCGCAGTATGGTCGTAATCCGATCCGCGACTTGCTTCGCCAAGCCACGCCCTGCGTTTTCGGACCCGTCCTCGTTGCCAGTCGGGCGTCACACCAGTTGTTGGGTGGTTTGAAGAATCAAATTCGACCGGAACACTGACCAGTACAATAGTGGACATGGACTGACGGACAGCCTAACGAGCCGACGAAGGAAACAAGCCAAATGCTGACGCGTGCAAAGTTCCTTCCTCTCCCCCTCCCTACCCCTTCTGCTGCTCTTCTTTGCCACCACGGCAGATACACAGTTTTCTTTTTTTTTGCTTTTTTAAATTCTATTCTGTCTTATCTTGTTTTTTAAAGAAAAACATTTTTTTGTTAATTAAAATTATTTTTTACCGGCTGACGGCTTGTCCAACAATTGTACTTGAAAATCTCATCAACTGTACTACTGTCAGATTTGTTTGAATTGTCATCACGTTGGAAGTCTATTTTTTCTTCAAATCTAAGTATATTTATTTTTTTTTTGAATACGTTTTACACTGACTGATGTGACCAAAATAGATTTTTTTTCTTCTTCTTCAATCATGCTTGATCAACCAACCAACACATGAGAGAGTTACGTGTTTACTTTCTTGAACTTGTGCTTCAACAAACATTGCTGTCCGTTGCTGTTTGCTTTCGGCTGCAAGTGAAAACGACAGCAACAAGCAAACAACAAACAATTAGTGCTTGGGTTATTTTGGAAATTTGGAAAAGTTGAAATTTTGAAAAAAAAGGATTTTTTTTCCAAAAATCAAAATATTAATAAATTGATGGACGCACGGCAGTTGTTTCTGCTGAAATTGAACAACGTCGACGTTGGAGAGGGGAGAAGCAGAAAGCAGAAGAAGAAGAAGCGAAGCCATTTCTCCAACGCTTTTACCTATGCTACACAGCGACGTTCGTTCCATGTTGCACTTTGTTTGTCGGTTGGATGTTTCTTCTTTGAACTTGTTCGCATATCCATCAACATTGCTTTGCCTTTCATCACTGAGCCGGTGGCTTCAACTTATCCAACTTCGACCAAACAACAAGCTTGGCAATTTTGGGAAAAATCTCTCATTCTTGTCGCTTACTATGTCGCTTGTATCCTCTCGACTCCCCTGAGCGTCTACTTCAACAATCGCAAAGGTCCCAAATTTTTTCTCATGTTCTCCTCAGCGACCACTTCTCTTCTTTGCATCTTCTTGCCCACAGTATCCCAGTGGTCATTCTACTATGCGGCCGGTGTTCAATTCATGTTCGGTACACTGCGAGTGAGTGTTCATTTTTTTTCAATCAATCGATGAATTTTGTACAAAAAATTTTCATATTTCCCTTTTTGTTTTCTTCAGATATTCACTCTGCCGGCATTTATTAAAATTCTTGGTAATTGGATACCAATATCAGATAGAAGAAAAGCGTATACAATGATTGTCATTGGTATGTGGAAAAAAATAGAGGAAGAAGAAAAAGATCACATTTTTCAAATTTATTTTCAATTTTCAGCATTTTCTGCTTCACATATAATTGGATCTCCGATTGTGAGCTGCATCTCAAGTTCGTTTCGTTCAATCGGAGGCTGGGCGATTGCTTACTATTGCATAGGTTTGCAAATTCAAACTAGTCCATTTTAAATTTGATTTGCAAACTTATTAAGCTATATTCGGATTCACATGGATGGCCTTTCTTGTGATGACCGTTACTAGCAATCCTGAAAAGTGTCAAACAATTGAAAGAAAAGAAAAGCTTGTTCTTTTGAAAACGTTGGAAACTGAGCAAAAAGTCTGGCAAGTATGAAAAAGCATGTTTATCCGTATTGAACTTGTATTGCAGTTAGTGAAATTGTATTGAGGAGATTCATGGTAACGATGATCAAGTATTGATTTCTTGGAAAACAGCTTTTCTCTCTCCACTGGGATTGATTTCCTTTTTGAAATCTGTCGCCATTCTGTGCACTATTCGATGCTATGAAATTTATTTGCCCGTACTGAATTTTCAACTTCGGCAGTGTGTTTCAATTGGCATTTTGGTAATGTGAAAAATTGAATCAAATTTTTGACAATATTATCAAAAAATTACACGTCAGATTGGCATTATGGACGGTGCTCCAATGTTGTTTCATTTGCTTGGATTTTTTACATTGACAATCCTATCTTCTAAACTGAATCGAACAACTACAGAACAACAAGCTTGTCGTGATTTGGAATTTTTTTCGTTTGTTGGTAAATTTTATTTCAATATATTTATTTTTCAATCATTTTCTTCTACTAAATTACTTGCTGATTTCAGGTTCGCTGAGCATTGCAGTTTCTGTCGCTTTGTTACCGTTGCTTCCGTGCGATCAGTTGCTTTGGTATTTCATTTCGATCAGTTTTGGACTTTTTCTCGGCTCTTGCATTTCTCAGGGCAATTTGAAAATTTTCTTTTTTCACATAAATCTACCTGAAATTCAAGCCCAACTTTTCTACGAACTTTCTCTGGCCGAATCAGCAACTGTAATATTGTTGTTAGCTTTCAGCTTGGCACAATCCTTCGCGTCGGTGAGTTCTGTTCTTGTTTGTTGTATTTGAAAAAAAAAATTTTTTTTTTATTTTGTCTTTTCAATTTTGTCACATTAATCAACTTCTGTTGTTCATCATTTATTCTTTTTCTTTAGCAGACCGTGTCGCAAGCGGTTGCAGTTTGCATACCAATATCTATGGTCATAATTTCCGGTTTGATCACTTTTATTTGGAAAAGCAAAAATGGTTACGCAATATTGTAATAAAGCACAACTGAAACGATGTCAATTTTATCGCGCAATGTCACAATACGCATATTTTTTGCAATGATGATTATCTGCTAGTTCATGCAGATTTGCTAATATGATTCGACGGAAGATGCTGAATTTATAGTCTTTAGCCTATTTCAGATAGTATGTCTTGAATTTGATTTCTAATAATGCAAATTAAATAAGTATAGTAAAAAAAAATTTAAAGTTCATTCACTTTTCAGAGGTTCAATCAACCAAACATCCATCCACCTACCTACCTATTTACCTCTTTCATTGTATAACAGCCAATGAGGCAGCCAACGTTTGTTTTTCGTAATTGTTATAGCAAGTAAAAATGTGCATTCTTTCAAATTTTCCAATAATGATTGCACATTCAACAACAAAACGTACTTGCCAAACTGGAACTTTTGCAAAATTACTCATCATTTTAGAGTTATATTTTCTGTTTTGTTAAGTTTCTGGAAAATTCTGCTTAACAAATTTCACTTCTAATAAACCCGGTTTGTTCTCAATTGGAATAATTATTTATTAGCTCATACTGACCTGCAGTGGCATTTCCAAACTGCACTCGCTGTATAGCTGTATGTCTGCTATTTTTGGTTCACAATTTCGAGTGTTGTTGGAGCAATTTGAAAAACTTGACATGGCATTTATTTTTGTGACCGCGACTGAGCAATTGTACCTGCGTATCAGGTTCACCATTTTCCAGGGCAACTGATTTGGCAGAGCGAAGACAGCAATATTGTTGTGCGGTCCGTCATACTGTGTCTTGTTTTGTATTGTTTTTGCATTATAATAAACACTTCATATTACAAATGGTGCGGATTAACCGACCGCCTGACATTGCGGCAGGATCGTGGACCGGAATGGATTACAAACTACTAACCAAGTCGTCCAATATGGTTTGAGCATATGCAGTTGTACATCAGAGCCGCCTGAGCGACGAGCAACCTCAGTCCAATAGCACGCAGAAGCGGAGGTGCGGGGCGTTGTGAGCGCCATGCACCTTCAGGACACGGACGACTACGATGGCCTGAAGTAGGCTCTATTCGAAGCGTTTGGCGTGTAGAGTTCTTTTGGCGAAAGCAACAAAAATACGAGAGCATCTGAGTGTATGCTGGTTATCTGCACTGGCTGTTCTCGAAGGCGTTTCCTGGGATTGATGTAGCTGCCGACAAGATCCTGTTTTAACATTTCAAAGCAGCACTCTCCGCGGACGGTATCAAAGCCGCCGTCTTGCGAAGTAGCTCACAGATAGCTTTGCAGAGGCAATCGAAGTGAAGAAAGAGGTGAAGCCATGCTCAAAGCGAGCGTCTCTTCGGTCGCCATGCAAAGGAACAACAACTAACGCGGTGACTGGTGCTGCGGCTGAAGGAGCTGCTGACGAACCACATATTTGCGGCTGGGAAGATAGCGCCTCCGCAGCAGCGACACCTGTGAGAGAAGAAAGACCGTATAACTCTGGAAGAACGGCCATATCAGCCGAGACTGTCAATCTGAGATAAGCAGTACTGACTGAACCTTGCCCGTCGTTGTCATACGGACCGCTGAGATTGAAACCCTGATTGTGGAGGGTTCTGTGAGTGGTGTGCAGTGCAACATGCTCGTGGACACTGGGTCTGCGGTAAGCCTCGCAGATGAAAAATTCATGAGGGACTCGAAGACCCTGTCGGATGTCCGAAAGCCACGATTCAGCTTTTAACAGCAAGCCGGGACGAATTGGAAGTCACTAACGCGTGTCACTGAGATCATACTTGACGGATTGGTGACCATTCAGCACATTGTAACGGATTGGAGATCTCGGTTGTGCCGTCCACCTTAGGGATGAAGATGGTGCGACTCGCCTTTGTGGACACCTTTAACCAGATGTTGAATAGGCTGGCAGCGACAAACAATGTGTTAGCTTAACGCAGCCTCCTCCGCCGAGATTGGCTGCGTTAAGCTAACACATTGTTTGTCGCTGCCCGCAGCGTCGTCAACAGCGGGTAGCAGGGAACGACAGGAGAGTGTTTTCTGGAGATGGGCAGTTGCCTCATCTATGTTTCCTTTGATCTGTTCCAAGGATGTGCCGCCTAGTAAGTGGCTCGCGAGCTTCCTCCGGTTGTTTTGGAACAGCCGTTGAAAACGCTTGTACTTAGCCACTCGGACGTTGAACCTCGTTGCTCGTGGTGGCGGTCTGCTTTTCTCGTCGTACACCCCTCTCGGTCTGGAGCTACCTGAGGGTGCCAGCAGGCAGACGAGCTTGGACTGGGGCTCGTTGATGTCAACATGAGGAAGACAGCTGGCTTCTCTAATCAAGTCACAAGATACCGCCTCGTCGCAATGGACAGAAGTATTCGTTCACTGGGGAAGAGAGCTTACTGCGCCCGAGGGCGAACCTACGGTTTCTTCCGGTTGACCTCGTTGGTATTGCAGCACAAGCACTTTGTAAGTCGCCTTGCGGCGCTGGCCTTTAATCATTTCCACATTTCGGGCAATGTGAAATTCGGCCAGTTTCTGCTGCAGGGTTTGGTTGATATTTTTGCAGGCCAGATGTAGGCCTGCCTCGAGCTTCGCTAGTAGGTTGAGTTCGTCGGATGACCAGCGAGCTTTCGTTTTCTGGTTGCACGTTTGCAAAAAGATGTCCAGATGGGATCTTTTGCAGTGCAACTGCAGACCGCTTTTAGTGTCGAAGGCGGCCCCACAAGAGGAGCAGACGTTTGGGGAAACTGTTGTTGAAGGAATGATCGCCGAAGCGACTCCACCTTTGTAACGAGCATGGCGACTCGTTACCGCATTGATCGATGTCCATTCTTTGGAGCACTTGGAACAAACAAAGTTGAATGGACGACAACAATGAACGCTCTTTAGATGCATTTCCGTAGAGAGCCACGTTGTAAATGAGCAGGAATCGCATTTGCATG
Organism: Trichinella pseudospiralis; assembly: GCA_001447645.1. NCBI lineage: Eukaryota > Metazoa > Nematoda > Enoplea > Trichinellida > Trichinellidae > Trichinella > Trichinella pseudospiralis. Next base: position 149,840 of record JYDV01000077.1, on the reverse strand, counting down.
GACCAGGAAATACAATCTCACACGCTTTACACCAGCAGAAAACGGTTGGCCAGAGGAGTCTGAACTCTCTGAGGTTTTCTCAGGGCGCCCACCATCCAAAACTGTTCTGGAATGGCAGCTTGACATCACTGGCATGCAACAAAGTGCGAAAAGTAGAAAACGCTATGAAAAATACGAATACGAGAAATTTCGACGACCGGAGAGCGAAAAGAAATACGCCGCTGCACGGACGAAATTCGTTTATTAAAAGTCACAGGTTCAAGTCAGAAGTATCTCTGGCTGCTCAGCTCGTCACGACTCGGGGTCCTGCCAGAGAACGTGGAGCGGCACTGGGTAGAGTGAAGGAGGGAACTCGAGGAGCTGTCACGCAGATAAGGGTCCCCCGCGACATGGTGCCAGTGTCATTGAGTCAAGTAAAGTGAATCAAGATCCATGCATTCTGCGATCACAGTATATTTGCGCGTTGAGACCACCGTCCAACGCATGGTGGTAAAATTCGTTACTGCTAAGATTCAGGTTACCCCAGTCAAGCGGCTGAGTCTCCTGAGACTGGAGTTCATGGGAGCTGTTGTGGTCGTGAGATTGGCTGGTTTCGTACAGGGCACGCTGAAGCTGTACATCCAATGCCTAACGTTTTGGGGTCACAGTGCGGTCGCGATAGCATGGGTACGGACATAAGTAAACCAATATAAACCGTTCAACGTCAAACGGATCTAGAAGATCCAGAAGCTGATGGAAGCAGCTTTGTAGAAACATTATCTGGGAATGGACAACCTCACGAACTTGCTAAGCCGTGGGATGACCATGGCAATAATAGCAAAGGTTACATTGGCAGACTCGCACAAGACGAGTCTCACGGCTGCCGTAAGGAGGAATGCGCTTCAGGACGGTCGACTTTGGCAATGATCATGGACCAGGTTCCCACTGACTCCTTCCATGCCGGTAAATATGAAGACATCGAGCTGTTCAGAATTACGCTGACGGATAGAGGGGAAAGCCACTAGTTATCCACTCAGACAAATTCCGCTCGTTCAAAACTGGTTACCATCAAGACGTATGAGATAGTAGAAATCATCCTGCGATGCTGATGCGGCGAACCCGCTTTTTCCATCGCAAATTCAGAGTCACTGCCTACCAGTGTCTGAGTGGTAATTTTACTGAGGTTTCATGCAGTGAAGTCACCAGCAAGAAGATAGCTCTGTTTGTTTTCCATCCGTGATACAGCATCCTACGTTTCAATGTCTGCAATGGATGCATCAAGCCGTTACCCTAGGAAGTGTACGTCAACTTCATCAAGGTCTCAATGGCAGCACCTGCGACAGGTGCTCTACTCATCAGGCTATATATGGAATGATTACTTCTTTCTCGACTAAGCAACCGGGGAATATTCTATTAAAATTGTCTGTTGAACAATATTACATTTTAATCACTCAAAACGTATGTTTTGAGACGCAGTACCCGAAAACTGAACTAACGCAGTGTAGTAATGATAACGCCTTTCTCCAGTGAATATTTATTCAACAATGACTTACTCTTAGCAAAACAGAGATTTATATATAAAATCACTTCCGCGTTTCAATAGGATCAACTGCTTGCAGCAACTGCCGTCGGAAATTTTCTTTATCATATTTGTATAAACATACTCTCGTGACGCGCATCGTTATTTATAGGTGTAGTGATCTTTACTCAACAAATATCACCAGTCCTGGATGTCACCATGGGTTAGCTGGAGGGAAGATAGAGTATTTTACGACATTTTCATTAGAGAACACCATGCACATCAACGCCATCAAAGAGTCACCAGAATCTATAAATAGCACAAGTTTTGTATTATATATATATACCATTACTGGAAAAGTGTTCATCATGCTTAAACATACTTAATTATAGCAGCACTTCTTAAATTGCTTAAATCTCGACAAAGCATTAATTCGTTGAATGACATTGTTGATATTAACAGTGCAATATGAGAAATTAAATATTGCATAGCTTCAGCATCCAGTGGCACAGTCATCGAGGCATGGCTAACAGTATCCAACTGAAGTCCCACATTATCTTAACCTTTTTTAACCAATTTTTATGCATCATGCAATTTGATCAGATACATAAAATAGTATTGGGATGTCAAAATTAAGGTAAATTTGAAATATTAATTATTACAAAAGCTTATTCTGGAGATATGGGATGTTCCATTCAAGATTTATGTTCCATCCATGTTCCAATTGTTTCAATATTGTCTTGTTTTGTTCACATAGTCGATATGCATGTTTTGTGGATTGTTGCTTTTGTAGCAAGTGTTTTTCAGTCATTTGCACACGTTTATCCGAACATGAACTTTCATCTAACAATCAATGCATAATGTTAGATGATAGATTTCGAAGCCTGTTCACCCATCTCAGTATGCAAACGAACACTGCATTTCTGTTGTTGTGTTTCGTTCTTTGTGTTTCGTTGGCACACTCCGCATCTGCCTTGAGTAACAGTGCCCAATGTATGGTTAATGCCATCGTAACGTACGTCTGGTAGATGTGACAGTTCCCCTGCAGGCAGTCGGGCTCTGGTTCTTTCTTCCTGATTGTCACCTTTCAGAAGGCCGTCGAAATTCCAAATGCGTAAGAGACTTTCGCGTGGCTTTGCAGTGGATTCGTCACGCTGCCACTGTGGCTACTATGGCCACTCTAGGGATTACACTCGTCCCCGATTAACGTAAAGCGGCGGGTCCTTGTGCAGAAAAAATTCTCGTTTCCGTTTGAGTGAGTGATCACACCTTCGTGCTCATTTGTGAGGGGTTCTGCTATGGAATGGAAATCCCTGGTTGATTTTGAATTTCACGAAGATCGTATTTATTCAACTGATATGACCAGTTCTGGATGTGACGATGTTCCTTCATCATTTCAAATGCTCTGTGGCTTCCCGCGCCGCTGAATAAACCGCTCTGACGCTAACAGAAAACGACTCGACGTTTGTCGATACGCAGTCTTCCAAATGAATAGCTCTTGTTGTTGGAGGCACATGAAAATGAGACCCCACATTTCCTGCTTCCTGGAGATGACAAATGGACCAAAACAAGCCCATTCCACAAATGGAAATTCTCGATACTGCAGAGGGTGGACATGTAGCGGTGCAGTGGGAACCTGCACAACAATTGGACGGTGCATTCGGCAAACTTTGCACTTATAAATTTCATGCTTCACCGTTGAAATGCATTTTGGAATTGGCCCAACGTCGTTATGTGTTGACCGGTAACAAGTCGAGTTACAGGATGTTTTCGTGGTATGACATAGGATTCTTCATTTCTTCACTTAAACATTCTGCGCTGGTTAGTCTTATAGAACCCTAAGGATCCCGTCTTGATCTAGGAAAACTTGTTTTCGGTGCAAGGCCCCGCTTCTGGGGCTATGAGATCTTCCACGGGCCTTATTACATGCCAAAATTTCTGCTGCAAAATCTTCCACCAGAGACTCTTTGACAATCTTCTTTTTTTCTCCATCGAGGTTTTCGCAGTTCAAAGTGTGTTTGCCCAGCCGCCGCTGCTTTAAAAATTCCGCTAAATTCGTGTCCACACTACTGGTCCATAGAAATGCCAACATATCAGAATGCGTAGGTGTCAGTGACATTTTCTCCACCTCTGCATTCACTGCGATACGACCACATCTGAACCGAACCAGAACGCCCAATAACGCAATGCAAGATAATTCCATTCCAAATTGTCGTCTGACAATTTGAACCGAACCAGCTACCACGGCCCCCATAAGCTCCAGCCTAGGAAGACTCAGTCGCTTCAGTCTGTCACTTCAGTCGAGTCTTCGCTGTGACGAAATTCACCAGCATGAGCTGGCCGGAGGTTTCCAATCGCAAGTACACAACCGCGCCGTAGTCCTGCTCTGATGAGTCGCAAAATGCATGGAGCTCAATCCGGTTCACCAGCGCCAACGTCACTGGCACTAGCACTCTGGGTACTCTTATGAGTAAGAACTCCGCCAGTTCACGCTTCCACGTGATCCAGTGCCGTTCCACGTCCTCCGGTAAGGGCTCGTCCCAAGACATCCCGAGATGACATTGGACTTGAACAGGATCTTGCCCCACACCGTGAACGGAGTCAAGCAACCTACCGGGTCAAACGCGCGGGACACCGTACTCAGCAGCTGGTGTTTTGAGTCTTGGCCATTCTGGCGTGTTGTCCCTGGTGACATGAACGCCAAGCAGTCGTCCTTGCAGTCCCAGAAAATTCCCAACGTTTTCCAGAGGCAACCCTCAGCTCCAGCTGCGCGTCTCTCCTAAGGTGGCAAAATCGTTCACATACGTGTTTTCCTCCATTTCCTCAGCCGCTCGCAGCACTGAGTCGTGATGCCGGCATGTACCCTCACCGTGTTCATGGCAAGGTGTTCAGACAGGGGGAGCAGGTTAGGCCGACACATACTCTGGTGAATCAATACTTCTGGATCCGTTGGTTTTCGTCCCTCCAGAGAAATCGACAGGCGTCCTGATCTTCTTCACAAATCTGAATCTGAAGATACATCTCCACCACATCTGCCTGAAGCCCCACAACGAGGCGGCGGAAGCGGAGGAGAGCTTTCAAAAAATCAATCTGGAGGTTCGGCCCCGCTTCTAGCTGGCTATTCAGCGAGGTCTGTCCACAGCGCGCATAACACGGTACTTTCTTCCCTGATAGACAGCGTGGTGCGGAAGGTACCAAGTCCGCTTCAGTTGACAGGTCTCCGGTGCTGCTTCCGTCCAACTGTTGTCCAAGTACTGCCGCATGGGAGACAAGTAGTCGAGGCTATCCTGGCCGTAACCTTTCAGATGTCGCTCCACGGCAATGAGCTGGCGTCTGGCTTGGTTGAAGTTGAAGGGAAGGTCTGGATGGCCTGGGATCCACGGGAAGCAGACTGGATACCGCTCTCCATCGAAGGACAGTGACTCCTCCAACTTCCCCAAATCCTTCACGTCCTCTTTTGGAACACTTTCTTCTGGTGTGATTCTCATTGCCTTGATATCCCAGAATCTCAGCAACGACGGTGTAAGATCACAGGTCACAAACTACAACAAACGCGCTAATCACGTCGCTCACACACTCCATAATGCGTATACGCATCGGAACTCTGACGTCACAGTGCCAATCTTCTGGATTATGGTAACTGATCTGGATTCTCAGGCTGAAACAAGTGCTTTTTACAATATCCATTCCATCCAAGAAATATAATCTGAGGGCTGAATTCACAACGGATTAGAAATATTGCATGAGCAGCTGGTTTGAAAATCTACCTAACAAACGCGTTTATGCCAATTCCAAAGGCATGGAATGACGTGCACAACAAGATATATTTTGTTGCCGAAAATTTATTCCATTTAGCATCGTTCTTCCACGGCAGCACATTTTCGGCTGCACAGCCGCATGTTGCGCACCCCTGGCGTAGACGATTCAAGTCCCATTGGTTAGTAATAGTCGGCAGATTTTACAACTGTTTCATATGTTCCTCAATTATAATCTCTTTCCCTCCAAAACTGTCTGACAGAATTGTTCACCTCTCTCTCGGCTTCATAGTTACCTGCATTCAATGGAAGTCTTTAGATTGCTGTGGCAGCGCTTGCAATGAGCAGTGATCGGAAGTAGCTGAACTGTTAGATCGTTGAGAGGCTCGAGCTGGAATGAATCGAGGTGTTGAACTCATCCTGGAATCGCTGCCAATCACGTGGATCTCCATTATATTTCCTCATCTTGAACATTAGAGGAAGTAGCCCGCTCATGTTTCGTTGTTTTTGGTCTTTCTTCACTTGGATGTCACTGTTGTAATCAGTTTTGTCTCAGAGCTCCTTGATTTCTGCACTCAGAGTTTCTCTCTCGTCTATCAGTGTGTGTATGGATTCTGATATTTCCGTGGGTTACGGCAACTGCTCAACCACGCCATCATATCTCTCTGAGATTCTTAATAGGTAGCTGCTCTCTATCACTGCCAAAAGCAGCTCACAATTCATCCATGGCTGATCTCAACCAGCGTAGATGAGCATTCTTGCGGTGAAGTAGCTTATCCAAAATTTGGCTGGCTTCCAAAGAGTGTCGATTCAAACAATACACCGTGTTCCTTCAGTGAGTGAGGCTCTGATTCTCACAGACAAATCAATCTTCCGCCGATTCCCAGCACCTGGCACCATAAAATGCAGAAGGCTCGCAGAAGAATCTTACTATCCTTGATTGTTGACAATTACGTTCCGCCGCTGTCTTTCTTCGTGCTAGATTCGAACCTAAGTAATCTCAATTCAATCCACACTATATATACAATGAATTTGAATATATGCACAAGAACGATAGGTAAATCTGAGCCAAATCCCACAACGTTTTTCTCTACTAGTATAGTATAGTCTCATGGTCGTTGCTGGAGGGCGATCGTTCATTGCTGGTGCATTGTTCTGGTTTCCATGTTCTAAATGTAGTAATAGATGATCGTGCACTGTGCAACGTGGCTTTGTACAACTGCTTTTCGATTTGCACACAAACATCCCGTGACCTCTCATCAAACATGCAAAATACAATCCCCGTTTTCGAGCAATTTACCTGTCTTTCTGATTCTGTGAAACTTGGGACAGTTCCACGAGGGTATTTTCACTGATTGATCGCGCCAACACCGACAAACCAGTGAATTATTTTTCTGACTACACATTCATGTCAACTTTTCTTATCAATCATTCCACATCATCAATCCAGGTATATTACTACTGTAGCTATACAGTAGTTATTGATTTTCAAGCTTAAGGAAGCATACTTGTCAGCCTTTTTTCGCTGGAACCTCATAATAAATTAATTATGGTTTATTGCTTTCACAAGATGAATAATATTCTATCAAACAAACGTTGTTTAATGTGGCAATAACTGTCAAAACAGAGCATTTGAAATAATTATGTTGTAGTAGGCTCGCAAGGGAATTTTACAACACTTGATTGTTGACAAACAGGTTCTGCTAAATGCGAACTTATCAAATTTCATGTATGAATAATAATCAACAATATATACTTATATGTAGAATTTATTTGAATTTATACAAAACAACGATGCGTGAATATGAACGAACTACTTCAATGTTTTCTCTACTACTATACAAATCCGCAGCTAGCGTTCTCTTCTGTTGACAACAACAACTGTTAGCTGGAATTTAGGTCAAGGTCAAACTTTTAAAAATACAAGAATCCGTTGCGCCGGTTTTCACAAATTATAGTCGAAATTGGAATTTGGCAAAAATTGCCATGCACTTATCCAAAGTTGGAAATTATGCAGAATAATTGAAAGGAGCAATAAATTCACATTTACAAATAGGTTTGATATTAAAAAATGTCCATTTATTTTAAGTAAAATAGTAAGAAATGTAGGTTTGAATTATATTTTGTAGTTGCAGCATTACTAGCTGATCTTCACATCAGTTTAGGTTTGTCTCATTTATGCTGTTTTCGTAAAAATATGGCCGAATTGTCACCAGATCTGCGACAACTTCCTTGTGAGTAACTTCCTGAGAAAGCAGTAGTTGTTTTTCCTTTGGGTTAGTTCACGTTGTCTGTGATACGCGTGCTTATTTTGATATAGGGAAGTTTGATATAGTATAGATATAGTTTGCCAAGTATCAGTAGTTGATATGGCTAATGAAAAAATAAAGCAGGCAGGAACGCGCATATTGTGCACTTTAGTACTATATATTGCGCAGTAAATCGCGTGGATGTCAGAAAAATGATGTACTTGACCAAATTGTGCACTTAGACATTATTTTACCGTATAATCAACTACAGGGAATTTTTTAGGCCAAAATTTTGTACTCATAAGGGAAATGTACATTTAACTAAGTTCGACTGTATTTCAAAACCAAACTGTGTAAGTAACTGCAAAAATGTCAGAAGAGTTAAAAATGATATTTTTTAATTTAAATAAATATTATGAAAAATTAACAATAGCATTCTTTTGAAATTAATTTCTAATCAATTTTGATTGTACTTTTATTCATTTTACAATAGTATGCTGTATCATACTGTAGTTTTGAGTTTTTTTATTGATATTTAATGAAGTTTTAGTTTTATATTATATAGATTATTCTGTGTTATCAGATGAATGTTGTATTTTAACGGTTTTCCTTTATTTATTCTAATGTATATTATAGAACATTATCCAAATTTTATTTTTAAAAATCAATTTCCGGAAAATAACATCAATTATTATATTATTTTAAACAATAATTGTTATATAATTTATCGGTATTAGTTGTCTTGCTTGACGTCTAATTGACGTTGAAGAGTATTGAATTGCTGTTGGCAGTTTTATTAAATTAACTATATATGTTAAAAGTAATACGTTTTTAATTAAAACTGATTGCTTAAATTGAAATAAAATGCATTTTGTAAAGCGCATTTTGGCCGTGAGAAAGTTTAATTTGCCATTGTGATTGCTATTTTTATTCGTTTCTGAGTGTGCATGAATGCAGTTTTTTTATATAGGCTGGCAGTTTAAAATGTCAGAATCTGCTAATTGGGATTCATCAACAGGTGACATCGTTACACCTTGGACTGTTACTTCGGCAAGCAACAAAGGCATCGACTATGATAAGCTGATTGAAAAGTTTGGTTGCCAAAAGATAGATGCCAAATTGATAGAGCGAATTGAAAACATTACCGGAAAGAAAGCACATCATTTATTGAAACGTGGAGTTTTCTTTGCTCATCGAGAATTAGACAAAATTTTAGATTCATATGAAAAAGGAAATCCATTTTATTTGTACACTGGCCGTGGTCCGAGTTCGTCCGCAATGCATTTGGGCCATTTGATTCCATTCCTGTTCACAAAATATTTGCAAGAAGCATTTGATGTTCCGCTTGTGATCCAGTTAACTGATGATGAAAAATTTCTTTGGAAAGATTTAACCGTCGAAGAAGCAATGCAAATGGCCCATGAGAATATCAAAGACATAATTGCGATTGGCTTTGATCCGGAAAAGACTTTCATCTTTGCAGACTTTCAGTATATTGGCCAGTGTGCGGAATTTTATCAAAATATGCTGCGCGTACAGCGCAACGTTACGTATAATCAAGTTCGTAGCATTTTTGGTTTCACAGATTCCGATTCTATTGGTAAAATTGTATTTCCCGCTACAGAAGTTGCGCCTTGTTTCAGTTCAAGTTTTCCGTTCATTTTTAACCGTCGCACAGATATACCATGTTTAATTCCTTGTGCTATTGATCAAGATCCGTATTTTCGTATGGGTCGTGATGTGGCACCGAAGCTGAATTATCCCAAACCGTCACTCATATACAGTACATTTATACCAGCACTACAAGGAGCATGTTCGAAAATGTCAGCCAGTGATCCAAATTCTTCTATATTTCTAAGTGACACGGCAAAACAAGTGCAAAGAAAAATTAATAAATACGCTTTCAGTGGCGGTCGTGACACAATTGAAGAGCATCGAAAATTTGGTGGAAACTGTGATATTGACGTGTCATATCAATATTTGAAATTTTTTTTAGAAAATGATGAAAAACTGCATCAACTGGGCAACGATTATTCAAGCGGCACATTGTTAACTGGTGAACTGAAAAAAGAATTGATCGAATTATTACAAAATATTGTTAAAGAACACAGCAAACGACGCGAAGAAATTACAGACAATGTTGTCAGTCAATTTACAACACCTCGTCAACTTAAATACAACTATCCTGCTGATAAAGCTAAAAAATGTAAATAAAAAGGCCATTAAAAAATCTTTTGCCATTAAAAATAACAAGCTTTTCAAAATGAAAACAAACATTTAAACATTTTATTCAATATAAAATATCTACTACTATCAACATGAAATATGATAACATTTAACAATGTCAATTTAATTTTAAGCCGACATTGGCGTGTCAGTAGGTAAAAAAACTTTTATCATTGTTCAATCACGGGACAACAAAAGAAGATAAATCGATCATAGGATGCTTAAATACGCTGGATGCATCATACTGCAACTGATAAGCTTTCGCGTGGATTTGAAAACCGTGCAATCTGAAATACATCAAGCAGATATTTTTACGATTAAAAATTCTTTTATTAATACAAACCCTACCTAGCCACGTAAGAACTTGACGGTGGATCAGGTCGCAACTCAGGGTGCACCATAAATACCATGTGAGGAAAGCTCGTGCCAAAATATGCTCCATCTACAGTCTGATGTTTCGACGACTTCGGATTGTACAAATCCATGCATTTTGGGCAGTACAATTTTACCACCGATTCTGTCGGTACGTCAGACAGTCCTATTCAACAACAGTATAAACCATTATAATATGCAAATATTACAATTTCACAATTAACGAAATACTAATTTCACCTGTTGGAAGAAGAGGTTGACCAGTACAAAAAAATCGTGGACAACGTCCAAAATCTCCATTGGTCCATTTTTCAACCATCTGCGATATACCTTGATTAGTCAAAATGTAGCGTGCGTGAATCAATCCATAAAGCATTTCAGCAGCTTGTTCATGCATGTCCATTTCTTTACTACTAGTTTCAGCATCATCCTCTTCTGAAAGAAAAAAGGTACTAATTGCAAAAAGACAACATTACATTATAGCACTGTAAACGGCACATTACCTGATTCATGGTCAAGTAATAAGTCGAGGGCAGCCCTATAATGTGGAACTTGTTCACTCAAACCAGTAAGATTAAATCTGTCTCGCATGAACTCTTCTTCCACCTCAAATAAATATATTTAAAAATGCATTATTGCACATTGGTAATTCAAACTTCGCAAAAAAATTCGTTTCCTCGAAGTCGACAAAACCATGCAACCCATGAAAGGTTATGTAGACCTGCCATTGGGCGAACTGCAACACTGTTTGTATAAATAATCTGTAAACACAATATCATAAGCATGAAAAAAAATACACTACACAATGAACTAGATATTTTATACAATAAAAACATGTGCTTCTTTATTTTTAATTTATGCAACACATTTTTTAATTTCATAAAGTATCAAAGCTGCAGAAAATATGTCGCCTACAAAAAACAGAATATAGCACAAGATTTACTAGTTAATTACACTCACAGTCAAAACACAACAAAATAGGGAGATTGTAAATTCCCGTAAATGAATAAAGCGCAACCTTTCAAGTGTTACTATCTTGAGACAATCAAGATTTAAAAACAAAGCCAATTAAAAATTTCAGCAAAATTTACTGATTTGAACCGTGTAAACAAAAAATGTTTATTTAAAAATATAAATATAATCAAAAAATTATTTCCTCAAAATACATGCAGAATGAAATATGAATGTAGCAAAAGGTTTCAATTATGACAATCACGTAAAGGCTTCCTGTACAGTTTTTGCCGCTAATTACGAAATTCCAAAAAGCAAGAACAGCCCTTGAATGCATGTCTTCGGGAGAACTTCAATAAGACCAATTCCTACTAATAACCTATTCTTTCCTCTCTTTGATCACACGAGTAGTATATCAATATTTACTCACATGATATAGGAACACAGTAATACAGAAATTCAAAGGTCAAAATTGGGTAAACAAAGAAAATAAGTAACATAGAATCGCAGGCAGTGATGATTACTGTTGTTCAATCTGAACTCACGCAACCACCGCTCACTCTTGCTTAATTAATCAAACTACAGTATAAATATTGACGATCATGTATATATCTATCGTTCAGTCTTCTACAATGAATTAATATGGCAAACTACTAATTTTGCGATAACTGAACCTGAATTTAATTTATTCTACACAGAAAGGTAGTACTGTTTTATTTTTATTAAGGTGGTTTAATAAGGTCTTATTTGTATTTAAGGAAAGGTTTGCTAAGGATGTGTTTGTAACTTTCATGATATGACTGAAGATGATTTTTTATTATTTACTTTGTCTAAAAACTATTAAAACATCTGCTGAGCTTACGGTAGATTAAACGAACGGCATTATCAGCGTATAAAAATTTAGAAAGCAAAATTGGTTAGTTGAAATAAATAATCATTTATTTCTTTATTATTATTATTTATTATTTTTCTTTAAATTGTTTATTTTCCTTTTCACACGATGCAAAGGTTTATGAATGTGAACGAACGTACAGTGTTAATAAATGGTATTCATAACAATCATACAGCAGAAGACTGTGTAAAGAAAAAGGTAACAAGCCAACAGTTTTGCAAAATAAAAGAAGTACAGTCGAACTTGTTTAAGTGCACATTGGATGAGTGCACATTTCCCTTAAGTGCACAAAATTTTGGCTTAACAAAATTCCAATTATACGGTAAAATAATGTCTAAGTGCACAGTTTGGTCAAGTACATCATTTTTCTGACATCCACGCGATTTACTGCGCAATATATAGTCCTAAAGTGCACAATATGCGCGTTCCTGCCTGCTTTATTTTTTCATTAGCCATATCAACTGCTGATACTTGGCAAACTATACCTATACTATATCAAACTTCCCTATATCAAAATAAGCACGCGTATCACAGACAACGTGAACTAACCCAAAGGAAAAACAACTACTGCTTTCTCAGGAAGTTACTCACAAGGAAGTTGTCGCAGATCTGGTGACAATTCGGCCATATTTTTACGAAAACAGCATAAATGGGACAAACCTAAACTGATGTGAAGATCAGCTAGTAATGCTGCAACTACAAAATATAATTCAAACCTACATTTCTTACTATTTTACTTAAAATAAATGGACATTTTTTAATATCAAACCTATTTGTAAATGTGAATTTATTGCTCCTTTCAATTATTCTGCATAATTTCCAACTTTGGATAAGTGCATGAAATTTTTTGCAAACTCCATGTGCATTTAACCAAGTTCGACTGTAATAGCATTCACCGGATTGCTCATAGAGAAACTGTTTGTTTAAAGTAATTTAATAATAAACTCAAATTAGTAAAGAAAACTGTAATGTTTATGTTTCACTGTTTTTTGCAAATTGCATGTTTACAAATTACAAGAAATTAATGAAGTACAAAAATCCAACGTCCCTGGGTGGGCTCGAACCACCAACCTTTCGGTTAACAGCCGAATGCGCTAACCGATTGCGCCACAGAGACTACAATTGTATCTTTTCAAAAGTGGAAAATAATACAAAGAAGTTCAAGCACTGTTAACATTGACTTACATTTTAAAAAATGACATGTAACCAACATTCTGCATTGTTAAAATATAGTTAATTATTCACTTCGATTTTAATATAAATTTGAAAATATGAAAAACTTATTTGTTAAGTTATAAAAGTTTGAGTAGAATATTTTGATCAATAAAAAATAAAATTTTGAATAAATGAATAAGAAAAAAATATTGAATATCATTAGATAATTATAATTTGAGCAATTGAAGAATTGTTCAACATAGACAGGCTTACGACTTACACTGGTTTCACTGTAATAAGAATTAAATTAAATTCGGATTACAGCATGTAAATTACCAAATAAAATTTTTGCACAAATTAATTAAGTATTAGATGAATGCTGGTAATATTTTTATACTAATATTTCAAAATATATCGCGGAACAATTTTATTCAAGTACTGCCCATGATCGAATGTATGTTGATTAATAATTGCTTCATCACACAGTTTTTCTGTTCATTCAATTCGTGGAAAACCAGATACTGCACGGACTGGCTGTTTGTAATTCGAAGCGGCTTGTATTTGAAGGTGATATGCATCCGGATGTATTTTGAAACCGTACAGTCTAAAAAAATAATGATTATAAAAAAAACAAATTTCCTATATTATTAATGACTTTGGAACATATGCGCGTAAAGGTGGTTTCGGTCGAAGTTCTGGATGAACCATAAACAGCATGTGCGGAAAGCCTGTTCCAAAGTATGCTCCATCTGTGTGATGATGTTTAGATGACTTTGGATTGTACAAATCCAAACATTTCGGACAGTACAACTTAACCATAGATTCGCCAGGAATATCAGAAAGTCCTAAAAATAAAATGTTATTACATTTATTCATATATTTTTCAAAATTAAATACCCATTGGAAGAAGATTTTGACTTTCGCAATAAAATCGTGGACATTGCCCAAAATCACTAACAGTCCATTTCTCCAGCATCTGGCCAATGCCATGATTTGTCAAAATGTACCTTGCATGAATTAATCCATAAAGCATCTCTGCGGCCTGTTCAATTAAATCTGATTGATTTGGATTCTGTTCTAATTCATCGTCTGGAATTGAAAAGCAATACATTATCATGAACAGTTACAGCACTGGTAAACATGACAAATTTTAGATAAATAGCAGTAAAATATTTTAAAAAAGTATATGGGTAAATACGTTCAATGACTACCTGGCTCAACATCAAGAATCATGTCTAACGCTTGCCGATAGTGTGGAACTTGTTCATTCAGGCCTGTTAAGTTAAACTTATCTTGAATGTAATCTTCGTCGACCTAAAAAATTTACATGATCAAAGTAATAAGATACTATTCAATAACATTTCAAAATACTTCGCAAAAAAATTCATTCCCACGAAGTCCACAAAACCAAGAAATCCACGAAACTTCTTCGGAACTGCTCATTTCCACTTGGAACAATACGTAACCTAAAAAGTTCACTATTTAATATAAAAGTAACCGCTTTATAACCATATTTTATAAGTAAAGCGCATGCCACTAGCCACTTAACTTGATAAATTTCTTAACTAATGAGGCTAATATGGAAAAATAAACGACTAAAAATAATGTAAAAAATACATTTTTCTTAGCCTATAATGCTATTTTATTATGCAATAAAAATGATGTTAAATTAAATAATCTGCCTAAAAACTATCAACAGAACTGTTTGATAAAAAAAAACTGCGTCCCACTGCGTCAAAAATTTACAAAGTATCGCTTTCAATAAACAACAAGAAAACGAAATACAGTATGGTGAAAAAGAAACAATGAAGAATAATGCTTGTTGCTGCCAAATTAACTACAAATTACATTTCTGAAATGTTATTAAAAATCATAAAATAATACTTAACAAAAAAATAAATTTCTGTTTAGTCCTTAGTTTCAGTTCTCAGTTCTATAATTTACAGTGAAAAGTCACCGTATAACAACGAAAATATGTACCTGTATTTCATTAACATATTAAATTGTCAAACTTAAAAAATTTTATTAAATTAAATAAAAGTAGAGTGAAGTGTTTAATTTTTTATTAAAAATGGAAATCTACAGATTAATTAATTTAGCAATTAGTGGAATATATTTAAAATTACATTCATAATTTATTTTCAAAGCATTATTTTCTTATTTTGTTAAAAAAATATTACTGAACTTTCAGCATTATTAGCTATTATCGTCCTTATTTTAGTTACTTTTGTAATTTGTAAAATCAGTTATATTAGACATTCAGCAAAATGAGAAATAAATTTCATTTGCATTTAAATAAATGAAAAATAGTTTATTTCTTTGTAATCTTCTTTATAATAAATACACGTTCCATGAATAAAAAAGAAATGATTATTTTTAAAACTACAGTAATATTAGTCATACTTTATAAAGTTGTGTAAAAATCAGTTTTCAGCATTGAAATAATTATTATATAAAATTTTATTTTTTAAATATTTATTTTATTATGTAAAATGGTACCATGAAAATGCCAGTATTTAATGTTATAGTATTGATGTGTAAATTGTGCGTGAAAATCAGTATTAATCAGATTAATGACCATCAATAGTTTTTTATTCAAATACAATGGCACTTTTGAATCGATCGAAAATAGTGAATGCATTCTTATTGAGCAATAGACATATCACATTTAGTAGTATATTCCGTAGTTCCGCACACGGTGATTTATGGTATGGACCTGAAAGAGCTGCTGGCCGAGAAATGGTTGGTTATGGCAATGGCGATTTAGAATATTTTGATAGAGTTGATCATCCGTATCCTGCTTTGCGGTTTCGAAAAGAAGATGCAAAGATTAAAGCACTTCGAGAAAAAGAGAAAGGCGATTGGAAAGCGCTGACAATGGCCGAAAAGCAAAACTTATATCGTGCCAGTTTTTGTCTTACATTTTCCGAACTTCTGGCACCAAATGGTCATTGGAAAGTTGTAACAGGCTTCACAATGATTGTGATTTCTTTAACTTTATGGTTTTCGGTATTTTTGAGAAGCTGTATTTTCAAGCCAATGCCTGCATCATTCAGCGACGAAGAAAAGGAAAAGCAGATGCAACGTATGATCGACTTGTATGCTGGGCCATTTACTGGTTATTCATCGAAATGGGATTATGAAAAGAATCGTTGGAAAGCTTGAACAAAGAAATTATTTGCGAAAAGTAGGATAGTTTGAATAATTTTTGACTTATTAAAATTTTGAAAAAATAAAGATTTTGGCAAATACTGATGTTTTGAATTGCATTTGTAAAATATCTGTTGCATAATTTGAACAGAAATGCAGCAGTGTAATTTTCTTTCGAAATTGATAATAAAATTGGCTTTGCAATAAATGTTTATTGATTCATTTACTTATATTGATATATAATTTTCATAAATGCATTTTTCAATTTTAACTACCTGTTTATCAAAATGTCAGTCGCATTTGGCATTAAGTAAATGTTCAAATTTGTTTGCTCAAGATGTAATAATCGGCACGTTCTTCTTTCTTTGGAGAATACGTGTCTATAACAAATGCTTGTTTTACAAAAAACTTTAAACTGTTTTCATTGAATTTGAAAACGGTAACGAAAATGTTTAAAATATTTGTTTTCGCAGCAAGCTGCTTTACAATTTCAATTATAGCCGAGCCGACGCCTTGTCTTTGATAATTTTCTGCAACCTGAATTTCATAGCAATAAAGTGCAGTACGACTGCGTTCCATGTCAAAGCGAAAATGGCAAAAGCCGACAACATATCCGGCTTCGTTTGTGACAACAATGTAACGACAAGCCTTGTTATTCATTTCTTCAACTTTCTTCTCCCTATCCCATCCCCAACTTGATCTTTCATATAAACTTTTCATATTCGATTCTAACAAGTTAAACATTTCAATGAACAATTTTTCCGGCAAATCAGATCTGGTAAATATTTCAAACTTCAATTCTCCAACTTGTGGCATATTATCAATAAGTTGAGAAAGCTCTTCTGATGTTCTCTCGTTTGCTCTTGCCACCAGTTCTTTTCGACGGTGATACGGTAACATGGTAATTCTGAAAAAATTCAACGTCAACAGATGCTTTTATTCGATATTTTACGCTTTGAAAAATTGTTTTTCCTTTCACATTTAATCATATCGCTGTAATTTAATATGTTATTTATATGTTCTGTTTCATTGGTTTTACTAGAAAATGTTAAAAATTTCTATTTTTATCTTAAAACGTGAAAGCTCTATTTTTCACCCTAAGTGATATAATCGTACTGTATTCGGTCATTTTAGTACAATTGATTATTCGAAAGACAGGTTCAAATTTTCATTAATTTCTTCCACTGGTAATATTTTGTGAATAAAATTTGAATATTTTACATGTTCACATAGCATTCACTTTATTTATGCTACATTTTTATTAGCTGTACATGAATTGAAGAATCAGTGTTTGTTAACCGGTATACATAGCAAGAAAAGTTTCCAATGTTGCCATCTTTTCTTACATTGATTTGATCAATTTTATTACTGTAGCGTTTTAATCTTTTCCATCTTAATGGAAAACAGAAGATTTCAAATTATGAAGATCCGTTTTATCACTATCAAATCTTGAATCCAGTACACTTCGACTTGGATTCTGTTTGATCAGTATCAAGTGAACGAAGACTTTTGATAGTGTTTTAATTAGGTCAAATGGAGTGTTTCACCTAATTTATTCTCTATTTAGCATCCGAAAAATAAATGAAATATATTTCAGCGTGAAAACTCTTTCTTCAAACACGTTGCTCACAAATTACCAACAAACAACAAAACAAAAGTGCCATCAACTAAACGAAGTAAGCAAGCTATAATAACATCAGTCATTAGAATATAAACGAGTTGCAGCAAAACATTATGCGTAAGATTACGGCAAACGAGTTGCTTCATGCATAACAGCATCCATCATTTTGCAACAACGACAAAAAAGAAATAAGCTAATATGCAAATATAAAGCATATGCAAAATACAAAAATAACTTGCCAGAAAAGTATAAAGAAATGTTGAAGGAAAATTATTTATTGCATTTATGAAATTAACATCTCAAACAATTGCATCCATGAAAACTTTTTTTATTCTACTCTTGGCCCTTCTTATGTTTTAAAAATTAAAATTTTCACGTCACATTTAAAAATCAACATTATTTTCTACTCAATTTCATATTGTTTTTATGAAATTTCTGCTTCAATTCAATATTATATATATATATATATATATGTGTGTGTGTGTGTCTGACAATTATCATCATCAACAAATAATTTTTTTTAATATAAATATTACAACAAATTATTTATTTCATTTTTGGAATTTTATTATACTCATTGTATTACATTAAATTTATCAGATCATTTTTTCTTAGTTCATATTAATTTAAAGAAAAAATATATATTTGGCATTAATAATACTTTGAGCATTTTTTCATTAATTCTTAAAAAATCATCTGCAATGCATCATTTGCATAATTCTACCAATTAAGTTATTTGGAAAAACATTTTTTCTAGAAAAGCAAATAAATTTCTTATAAAACTTTCCAGATGTATCTTTGTCATGCATAATGTGTTTTTCCTTCACAAGTCTAACAACTGAACTATAACAAATATTTTTTTATTCAAATTCTAATAAAATTTGGTAATTGAAAGAAAAGCTTTCACTGATTGAGGCAATCATAAATGGTCAGGTTGTCGTTGTCGTCGTTCATCAAAGGAATCATCGGCCTGTGAAAACAATACTTGCCTAAAAATTATTCAAATGCAACTGTTAATAAAGAAAAGTTTAAACAAACAATTACGTAGTTCAATGAACCCATATATTATTGGTTTTAATGGAATGTAGCATTCTGAAAATTGATAATCTACAGGCGAACACGGCTGAGGTACACCTTTGTTATTATATTTTGTACTTCCATATGCATTATCCCGGAACTTATGCAAAGATGGAACTTTGCGATGCTTAAATGACGAATTTCCTGAATAAAATCTCTTCCTATCTGGAAATTCACATGCCAGTTGCTTCTGATCATTATCTGTTTTCAACCTTTTCATATTTGGCGGCGTTTGTATTTCAGAAAAAGGCAATGAGCTATGCCGCAAAAATGTCTTTGACATATAGTCGCTTAGCCTCAACTCTAGCTGATGACGCAATTTTCTTTCTTCTTGAAGCCGCTTCTCACAAGATTGCTTTTCCATTTCCTAAAACTGCTATTTGATAAAACAGTTGCATTAAACAAACAATATAATAATGACAAAAACTTTAAATACTGATTAAGCAATTTCATAACAAAAATAATTATTTCTATTTCATTATGGAATAAAACTTACAATAAATCGTATCTCCGATTTTAAATTATTCAACTGTTTATTAAATTCATTTTCCATTTGCTGCTCTTTATCTCTTTGCTTTTGTTGTTCAGCATATGTTTGCTCTAATCTTTGAAATTCTTCACGTTCACATTTTGTTTTCCAGTCACGCAAAATTTTCGCCTCTCCTGTTTTAATCATTAATTCTTCTCGAAGTTGCTAAATCAAATATAACATTCCATTGTATTATATATACGCATACGAAATAAATATTGAAATTTCTACTCGTTTTGAGTCGTTAGTACAAAAACATCTTACTTGTATAATAACTTCATATGATTTTGGAGAAGATGGCTGCAACGGTGGTTGTTGAGCAATTTCGTTGTTAATGCAAAAAGCGTTAACATTTTGCTAAAGATATAATAAGGTAAAGATAACTAATACCCCATAATAAATGATAATTATACCGAAAAGTTTTCTAATTTTTTGGGTTTAACTTTTTCAATTTCCGTTGAAGACGAACACTGTAGTGCTGATGAATCACTTTTCAGTGTTGTGTCAGTTGTGGATGATGACGGAGTTTTGTTTTTCAAAGCTTGTTGAACGCACTGATCGACCACTGAAACAGAGCATATTTTAATGTACGAATATTATTTAAAAAATCGCGTACTTTGCATAACACAAGGCTGCGAGAATAAGTAGTCATCTTCCCAGTCATCATCCAGAATATTCATCACGGAAATCTGAGGTACTGAATCACCAATTCCAAGCATCACCTCAAAATAAAATGAACAATAGATAATGAAGAAAAACCTTTAGGCTGTTCTTGAAAGCTTCAGTCCATTAATACATTTTCACATTAAACAATAAATTATCCAATTTTTTGAACATATAAAACGCAAAAAAATAAATATTAATTTTCAAAAGTTTCTTCAAATTATTTTACACACGTTTAAAACATTTACCTTTCATTAAAAAAGCAAAAGACTTTTAAAATGAACTGAATTTTAAACTGTTCAAAATGTTATGTACTCACAAATGAGAAAATTTACATGACAAATTTTGTAGCAATCAAAAACAAGAACGCCACTATAATACTTATAACCATCTTCAGAAAAACAAGCTGGCAGATATGATTTTAACATTAGTTGAACATTACGTATTTAGCATAAATAATACAGTGCAATTTATAGGGGCAAAAGTAAAATATTGTAATAATATTAAATATGCAACTATTTAAATAAATTTTATTAATAAATGATGTATTTTTTCATAATTTCATTTTAAATATAATGAACAATATATAAAATTTACAATAATAAAGATAAAGATATGATAACATCAAAAACATTCACACATCTGAACTACATTAAAGATGAACAACTTTCATTATGAAACAAAGACAAATAAAAATTTACAAAATCACTACAGTATCTTTTACATAGAAAGCAAGTATAAATTCAACAGAATGAAACCTGAAAAAGTCTATCAGCACTTAGCCTTTTTAATATTTTTAACATAAATATAAAAGTAAATAAAATTTAATTTTTAAATTAGTTATTCAAACTCTATTCTTATTTATTGATTATTTTTTCCTAAAAAGAAATGCAATTTTTTCTTTATTTTCATCCTATCTAAAGAAATTTCAAAAATTAATAACGTCAAAATTAAAAAATGTGTTTTTATTAATTTAATAATATATTTATAATTATAATAACAATGCCAAAAAATGGCTGATTCTGAATAGATTTGTACTTTAGACTTGATTTTTAATCATCTTTTGTAATTGACTTTCTGTAGTGTTCAGAATCGTATTTTTTTCTGGTGCTTTACATGTTATATTTTAGTTCGAATTAAGTATTTAAATTAAATATATGGCTCTGTCACGGTTTTGTCCAATATGTGGACCAAAAACTTCGATGTGCTGTATGGTGTTTAGTGTTTGGGGAATTATATTTCTGGTATGAATACTTTTTTTTAAGAATGTAATATTGATAAATTGCTCGATTAGTTTCTTTCAAATTATTGCATTACTAGTGAAATATATATATCATTATTTGCATATTTATAGGGAATATTGGGAATAATGTTTTATACGCAAAGTCCACTTCTGTTTGAAGATATACATTACGAAAAGAAAGCATCAGACTTCAGTATTAGCGAAATTTCCGATCGATATCAGTCTACAGCTTATAACTGTTGGATAGCTGCTGGCGGCTATGTGGTGACAATGATTATTGCATTTTGGCAAACAAACTGGAACAACAGGCTGTTGTTGTGATTTTGCAAGATGGTAACAAGTACAAATCTTTTTGTTTTCGATTTGTATGTGATTGACATGATGCAGAATTACTTCTAATATTTCGAGAGAATGAGTGTGTGTGTGTGTGTAATAAAAACCAAATGAAGTGATTTGTGGTGGAAATGATATGCAGATACTTTTGTAATTAAAACGTTGTTCGAATTATACGTCATATTAATCGCTTTTGCATAGTGTTTTCACATTTTTTTTTCAATTTTATTTGAACTGATCTCAGAATCTGAAAGAGAACACTGCTAATGCAGTGAAAATGAACTCATAACTTATAGACATCGCCTATTGTATAGGTATATATTTAGGTATAAGGTGGAATTTATCATGAGAATTCGCAATTTTTACTTGAAAGTAAAACATTTGTAAATATTATGTGATGATTTATAGAACAGAACTTTAATAAAATTTTACTGCTTGAATGTTTTTCCTGTTTATACGGAAGTAATATTATTTAGAAACTTAAGTGTTATTTTGATTTTGTAATAGTTATTCTGTGATTGAGTTTTGAAAATGAAAATTCGATTAAATAATGGTAATTTATTTTGTTTAGCTTGCAAAAGTAGTATTTGATATAGCTTTTCATTTTTGCCTAGTTCACGTTGTTTTCGATAACTGATTAATAGTACTGGTCTTGTGTCCGCCCTGTCCTAAAATATTTACATCAAACAAGTTGCAGTTGAGTAGCTGTCAGTCAGTTTTCATTTCACATGTTATAGTTCATCCTACATTTTATATTTGTTATTGATTTATGTATTATTGGTGATTTGTTTAATAATTTTAATGTCATGCGCATTATTTCTTGTTAAAATGATCAATTTTATACTTATTTGAAAAATATGATGCTAACCTTAGATGATCATATTTTGTTGTTTGCAGCATTACTAATTATACATTTGCGAAATGTATTAACTTTTATTACACCGAAAATCCATATTTACCAGAGTTTGCATTTGAAATTTCAGCTGCTATTTAATTAATATCCTTTATTTTGCAGGAAAAAATTTGAAATACATTATTTTTATAGTAAAATTTTGATGTTCAGAAAATGTTGTATTTTTTCATATTATGGTTTTTACCGTCATCTGTTATTTTGAATTTGTAATGCACGTTTTATTGTGATGTACATTGATTAGTGTTTAGCTTATTAAAAGAAAAAAACATGAAAGAAGAAAAAATAGACATTGAAAAAATAATTGAAATACTTCGATTGCGGATAAATGAAGAAAATATTTCGACTGTTTGTCCATTGCTGGTGGAGAATCTACGTCAACTTCAAAACGTTGTCGGATTAGATGCAGAATTTGCTTCAAACTTTGTTGGCAGTGATGGTTTAAACTTATTTTTAGATTTGTTCAAAAATATTTGTGAAATGAAGAGTTTGTTGAAAGATGATTGCATCTTGTTGAAAAGATGTTTTCAGTGTATGATAAATTTGATTTTGCGTAATAAGAAATTGGGAATTGTTTTTTGGAAAGAATTTAGGCATTATTTCAGCATATGTTTGCAAAGTTGTGAGTCAGTAATTGCGGAAAGGTGTAGCAATGCAGTATTTTTGTGCATTCAAGAAAGCGAACGTGTTGAAGATATTTTCGAAGATGGATGCCATTTATGCATTAAATTGATGACCAATTGTTTGATTCGATCCAAGCAAAACTGCAGTTGGTGTACTTGGATTGTAGACAAAGTTCTCAGTTTGCCATCTTCATTGATTTATTTATTTTCCCTGTTTGAAGCGGATGATGATCGTATAATTTTACTTGGACGATTGAATAGTGAACATAATTTACACCAGTTGGATCAATCTAACAAGAAATATTTGAGTGAATATTTTTGTCAGCTTTGCCGAAAATTTACCTTGAAACGCAATGACAGCTCATTTATGGTTTTGTTTCAGTCAACTTTAGCAGTTCTATGCTCAGCTACCAGTGATGAAGAGAAAATTTCAGAAAATGATCCAATAAAATGTGATTCATCTGTTCTTGAAGAATGCACCAAAGTATTGTTTTTTATTCAACAATTGAACAAAAACGGTGATGAGATGTTTGCAGTTTCGAAAGAATTCGACGCTCTATTTCAAAATCGATTAGATGATTCGCATTCGGCTAATGGTATAAAATGCCGGCTTGTTCGTTTGATTGCTAATATCTGCTATCAGAATAAGCACAATTGCGAATTAGCCGGAAAACTAGGAGCTGTTCAGTTATTGTTAGATTGCACTGTCAAAGATGCGAGAAATTTTCTCATCACAGAGTGGGCGACGTTTGCCATCAGAAATATTCTCAAAGAAAGTCCTGAAAATCAAGCAATTGTTCGCAATTTGGAGGCGAAGTGTCATAAAACTTTATGATATTGTTGTTATTTTAATTTTCGGAGAAGTTCGTATCATTCTTGAACATAAATAATAAATTTTTTCTTCAATAATAGTATTTTTGTTTTGTGCAACATAATTGTTATGTACGATAATTCTTGAATATCAATTATGCTGTAGCACTTAGCGAATTACTGTAATTAAACTTTTCGCGTAAGTTTATAGTTATAATTTAAAAGCTAAATTTAATGTAATCATGGAAATCAGATTTATCATATTAATAAGAAATTAAAAGAAATTTTTTTAAGTGTTGGGATGTACATTTTTTTATTTTAAGATTAAAAATATATAATTTAATATTATAATTGCTTATTTTATCTTTTTTAATGTAATGATGTGGATTGCGAAATTAAAGCAACCAGTTTATTTTCAAGAAATTTCAGAATAATTGTTACTTATAATTAATTCGTAGAATACATCGTTTTTTGCATAATGTACGTGATTGCAAATTTAGAATTTAGACTATGAATGTTTTGTAGTTGATGCAGTTTGCTTTCATAGCTGTGACTCAGAGTGTACAATGAAAGACGGTGGAAATAGGAAAAGGCGCCAGTGTGTGAAATGCAGTAATTTGGGTGAAGTTATTTTGCATGAAAAAGATGTTTTCTGCAAGCGTTGTTTTAAAAGATACTGCTTGCACAAATTTCGCTTGTCACTTGGCCGTTACAGACTTTTCCGAAACAATGAAACTGCGTTGATTTATTTGGACGGTAGTGCTTCGAGTGTGTTTTTATTTCGGATAGTGACTGAATTGGTAGCGAGAACAGATCCCAAGAAAATGTTGCTCAGGCCAATTTTTGTTCACATAATCGAATCTGGCAACAGTCAGTCTGGTTGTAATGATGTTCAAGCATTAATCGATTTTGTTCGCAGCAATAATTTTAAGCTTCATTTATTTTCCTTAGCGGATATTTATCAGAAAAGCTTTTCTGAAATTTCTCATTGCCAGCAGTCGAAAGAAGATCAAGAAAAAGTAGATATTTTATTTCAACAGTGCAGTTCTGCAACCGTGAAGTTGGAATTGCTTCAAAGATTGAAAACAATGTTGCTTTATAAAATTGCCCGTTATTATGAGACGTGTTTTGTTATGTTGAGCTGTAATTCAACTTTGCTATCAGGCAGAGTTCTTTCCCACATAGCACAGGGACGTGGAGATCAAATCCCTGATGATGTCGCCGTTATAGATAAACGTTGGCCTGGGGTTCAGTTTCTGCGTCCGCTCTGTGAACTCTCTGAACCTGAAATTTGCTTTTACAACTATTTCTTCAATAACGGTTGTATTTCATTTCCATCACTGATGACTTTAACCAATCACTTGCTTGAAGAAGAAAGCATACAAAGGGAATCAAAACTTTTCATCCACGAATTGCAATCGAAATTTACATCAACCGTATCAACTGTATTTTCTTCAGTATCTAAATTGCCCAGTGTTTCTTCCACTTCTGACGAGGTGAATCGTTGTAAATTCTGTTATTCCATAATTGATCCATTTAATTACAACTTTGATGAAAAGCTTTCACCACGTGAAGACGAATTCTGTTACGCTTGTCGAAAATTGTTACCAAATTGTCTTGATACGAATTTTCATTTTATTTCTACATAATACTAAAATCATTAAATGTATAAAATGAATTTCATATTTTTTAATATTAATACTGACAAGAAATACTATTTGCAAAAAAAACAACTGAATAAAGTACGTTAAATAGCATTTATAAAATTAGTCATCTAATATAATTTTACAACATATTTTACAACATACAACACACATCAAAGAGTGTGAAAGAGGATGCGCGCTTGCAGAAATATAAACTCTTTCATTTTATTTTATTTACTTATTTAAACTTTCAATTTTTCTGTATGCAATCTGAAAAAAAAACAGAAAGCTAATAGACCCGATTTGTAAATAAAGTATGCGTATTGTAGATCTGCTAGCATAATTAGAGTGCTGGTATGGTATGGTAAATTAGGACATTGAATGAAAGCACATTTTAGCAATAAACGGGAATTTTGTCAGAGGGAAGTTCATCAGCATGCAGTTCCAACAATAAAGCGTTATAGCGTTGTGAGTGACTGGTTTTCATTTAAACATTTAATTTATTGCAAAAATTTACGGTTTGCTTAGAAAAATAATTGCTTTTATTACAATAACTAGCTTTATCAAAAAAAAAAGTTGAATAATGTCAAAACTCGGTAACAGTTAGAAAAGCGGACAGATTTTATGCAGCTTAGTTCAAAAGTGACAACAGTAAAAGTTATCCGTATAACGGAAAGTGGCTTACAACGTAATTATTACTCATTTTATACTGTAGTCTTACAACATGAAAGCAGTTGGAAAATGGCAATTTATTGCAACAATATTACTGATCTCAGTCATTTATGTAACTGAATGCATATCTACTGTTATTCATGAAGATGCTCAAGTAAGCCATTTATAAATTTTTCAGTAAATAATTAAAAACTTTTTTAAATTAACAATGAAATATAATGAAAATGAATGCTCATACATTTAATGTAATAATAGGCAATTTGTTTGTATGGTGTTGCAAATAAAAAGTATTTAGTTATGGTGACCGCTGAATAAAAATCTTGCAAATTCCATTATTCATAGGCATGTAAATATCAAGATTTAAATTATTTTTTAGTATCAGTTGTTAATATTCTTTGGTAAGTTATTTTAATAAGCTTAATTTTTATTCAAACAATATTTAAAATTATTTTCACAGTCCTATATTGTTATTTTATTTAACAGTCATTTTTTCATATTAAACAGTGTTTTTATAAAGCATTAATAATAACTTTTACCGCGTAACTAGAAGTAAAACCGCACTGTAGTGAGCTATCGCTTTGCCTATTTCCTGCTTAATATTAAAAATTTTATTGAATTCACGTTTCAAATTGACTGCACAAGTTTTAAATGATGTTTACAAAATTTGTTTATTGAAATCATTTTATTTATTACTAAAACCAGAATATCAAAAAAAAACTGGATCTGAATATGCATGTGTGTGAAGCAGGGGGCGGCATAAGTGTGCAATTCATACGTGAATAATTTTTTCTAATAATAGAAATTGCTTATGATTTATGTTTGCTTATTTAGGATACTCTGCTGAAATTAATAACAAATGAAAATTATCTGACTATTGAAGATTTCATCACAGATAACAAAGAAGGTTCAATTTCAACTAGCAAAACTGAACATCCTTTAAAAATTCTTGAAAAGTACGGAAATGATATTGCTGGAATAGCGCCAGGAAGAAATTTGAAATTGATAACAAATCACAAGAGTCATGGAAAAAATTTCATTTCTCGAACAGCATTAAAAGGTATGGAATTCCGTTGGCCAAACGGAGTGGTTCCGTATATTTTGTCAGACAGATATGGAAAAAAATCCAGAAAAGTTATTGCTAGAGCTATGCAAATGATACAGGAACAAACATGCATCAGATTTGTTCCAAATAAGAAATATAAATATCGGGATTACGTCAATATTGAACCAATTGATGGGTGCTATTCCTACATTGGACGCGTTGGAGGTGAACAGCCTATTTCTCTTACGAGCAACTGCATCCAAGTAAGACAGTACAAATCTTACTCACATTATAAGATTTATTAAACTACGTGTTTATAAAGCTTTTAATCAGCTGATTTTTCATCTGTGGCAAGAGCTTATGAATACAAACTGTTTTTACTTACTTTAGGAAGGAGTAATTATTCACGAACTGTTGCATGCATTGGGATTTATTCATGAACAAAGTCGCAGTGATCGTGATAAATATGTGCGTATTCTGTGGCAAAACATTTTGCCAGGAATGGAATCTGAATTTGAAAAATACAGTGATCAAGATTTGGACAATCTTGGATTTGAATACGATTACGAGAGTATAATGCATTACGAAAAAGAAGCTTTTAGCAGAAATGGCAGAGCCACATTAATTCCATTGAAATCAGGATCTGAAATGATGGGCCAGCGTGATGGTCTCAGCGCGAAAGATATTTTGAAAATTAACAAACTTTATGCTTGCAATCTGACAATTTATGGAACTTCAAACGGTCGTAGTGATGAAAATACAAGTACAAATGAAATTGTCCAGACAACTGTGCTGCCGAATTCATTTTTCTGCCAAGATTTTAATGGTCACTGCCCAATGTGGAAAGCTGAAAATTATTGCCATTCTTTGATTTACCATGCATTCATGGTAGTGACATGCCCATTATCATGCGCATTTTGTTAACAACAATTTTTTTCAATTTTAGCAATTTTCTAATGATAAATGATGTAAATGGAAGATCAATGAATTTCAATTAAATTCAATATTCTTTCATTAATATTCATAATAATTATTTTATTTTATAAATTTATTTATTAATACATGTTTTTAGAAACTTAATTTTTGCAATATGAATAAATTTTACACTGTATTTACAAGAATTAAAAATTGAACTCACTATTGTAATTTAACAAAAATTATCTAAAATATTATTTTATAAAAGTGATATACATTTGGAAATAAAGTTGAAAGTATTATCAGTAAAAATGACTTTCTGAAAACAATGTAAAATTTAATAATTGGTAAATAAATGCGATGATATAAAATGAAGTGAAAATGATAATTTGAAGTATATGCATGTATCATTTCATGGCATTTAGAAGATTTTATTACATAATTTATAGCGAATGACATGGTAACTAAAAAATGAAAAATTTCTTCAGAAAAAAGTAATTAAAATAATTGTACATTACATTTCTTAATAAAAGAACAGAAGGAATAATTGATTGGCTAGCATTTTAAACCACAATTTACAAGCAAAAAATGAAAATAAAATGTATCCGTTTTAAGTTTTCTAAATTTCTACGCAAATTAATTTCAAAAAAATCTAGAACAAATAAGTATCAAACTTCCATGGACGGTAAAAGCTTCGAATTCTTGAAAATGGTCTTGTATAGGTGCTTTTAAAATATGCATTAGCATTTCTGAATTCAGTTTTCATTCGTCTATAATAGCTGGATAGGCGATCAAACGATCGAGATCTTATAGGGAAAATAGAATAAGAAGGTTTCGATTCGTATAAAGAAGGTTTCACATAGGTTCTTCGTAAATCCCGCTTCAATTGATCATAATAATTCCAAAAATTATTCCGAGATTCAGATCTGATCCATCTTGGCGTGTAAGTTTTTCTTTCATAAAGCTTTTGATTACTATAGGTGCGGTGCAAATTATCTTTAACTTTGTCATAATAGTCCATAAATGTTGTAAAAGATGTTGAGCGCAGTGGTATTTGTGTTGATGGTTTTGTCCAGCGAATGTTATCAAAATCGTGATAAGAACTGAGCTTAGAAAATGAAGAAGTTCGATATATATTAGAATATCCAAGCCTTTCTCTGCTTCGACTTCGACTTCTTGTTAAACTTCCATAACTGCTTTGTGAAAAAGGACCAGTATTAACTTGATTATCAAAAATGCTCACATAATGATTCATAGGTCGACTGTGGAAATCACTATAATAACTAGATGACAGTGATAATGACGCTGAAGATCTAGAGGGTAAGAATGGATATGAATCCTTAATTTCATTATTGTCATGCGTTTGTCGATTTCGTCTTTTCTTTATTTCTTCCACTTCAGCATCGATAATTTTCCACTCTTCTGATGTGTCATATTTTTGTGCAACTTTTTCATTTAAATTTTCTTGCTTATTCATTTCAACTTTAACAGGCTGTACTGATGATTTGTTAATTTCATTTTCAACCTGCTGCATTATTGGTTTTACAGTTTCTTCATCAATGTTAATTTTTTCTGAAGATTCTTTCATTTCATTTTCCATTTTTGATGTCAATAAATAATTATTATTCTTTTCAGAAATGTCGTTATTATTCAAATCTTCAGCAGTTTTTTTGACATCATCAACTTCATCTTTTTGCTTCAATTCAGATTGCTTTTCATCAGTTTTACCTTTTGCATCGTCAGGCTTTTGTTCAAAAATTTCTACTGCAATTTCATTCATATTTTCAGCCATGTCATCTGTTTGCTTAATTTCAATAAAATGAATTGGAATCTCTGATATTTTTCCGTCTGATAAATTTTCAATATTTTCTTCTTTTTTCTCTCCATTCATCTGATCTTCAGCATTATCAGGCGACTTAACAATTTTGCTGCTGTCTGTTAATCTTTGTCCACTTTGTTGCTTTACTTGTTCAGCATCTTGTTCTTCTTGATCAATTATTTTGCCGACTTCATTCACCTTTTCAGTTATATCTTCTTTCATTTCTACTTTATTCAAAATTGTCTCATTTATTTCTTCATTATTAATCAAATTTTTCGTTTCCTCTTTTTTTGCCAATTCCACATCATCATTCAATTCTAAAATATCCGATGTCTTCATTTCTATTACTGCTGGTTGTATTTGCCTTTCTTCGATGATTTCTATTTCTGCACCGTTTTGCTCGTTTATGCGTTCTTCTTTACTTTCCAATACGTTATCTTTTTTCTCATTTTCTGTTAAATTGATTTGATCATCTTTCACAATTTCTTCAACCAGAATTTCTCCATTCAAAGGAATCTACAAATATAGCATTATTTTAAATAGATTAAAATTATTAAAGTCCAAACTGTTAAAATGTTCAACTTTGGTTTTCTACAGAAATTCCATTTTACACGTGTTCGCTATTTTTATAACAATTTCTAATTGACTATTATTGTTAATTCAAGAGTAGTTAAAATTTATAGGAGAAAGAAAGCATTAATAAATGATTATGTAATTTTTTGAAATCAAAATAAGATGAAATTACAATGTGACAGGAGTGTGAATGGAAATATTTTTAAAATGCAAAATTATATGCAGCAACATTCACATCATGCATGCACATCATCAAAGGCAACAGCTGATAGCGCCTTGAATTTATTGAGTTAAGCATGGATTTCGTAATGAATGTAAAATAGAAATTATTTTCAGTATTTTTTGGCACTAATTTTATTTTCCACTATACTTGTTTCTAGACTAGTATTATTTTCTATTTTTAGAAGCTTTGTTAGATATTAATTCTGCATTGCGTAAAACGCTATTTACTGAGCTTCCTTATAACAATTGCACACTCGAAACAGACAAACAAACAAACATATCATTATCATTATTATTATTATTGTTCTTGTTGTTGTTGTTGTTGTTGTTGTTGTTGTTGCTGCTGCTGCTGCTGCTGTTATTATTACCTTTACTTATTCTTCAAAAATGGCAAGAGAGAACAAAATAAAACACAATGCTTGCTTCATTTCATTAAAAGCAAATCAAATTATTATTTATACAATCAGCAGTCTTGTATTTAAATAAGCATATATCAAAAATTGCTTTCCTTCTTAAATCTTAATAAACAAAAAGGAAACAGAACTTTAATTCGTGCAAACAAATAAAATTATCAACAAAATACTTATTCATGTAATTTATTAATGTGAAAGAAAATTAACATGAATTTTCAAATAAATCAAATCTTTACAAATACAAGACAATTAACTTCATGCAATTGACAATATTTTCAATGAACATTTTCTATTATAAAATTAATTATTATTTTCTATCAACATTTCCTTACCGTCTCTGAAATTGGATCTTTAATTTTTTCTTCTGGTGAATTTGCATGTGTGAAACTTTCAACATCTTCTTTTACAATGTGATTTTCATGCTGTTGATCCTCTTTTACTTGTTCAACTTCCTCTTCTTTATCAGATAGATGAGTTTCGACAATTTCTGGACACTGTTCAGATAAAATTTTCGGATCACTCTGAGTAATTATTTTTGTCTATTAAATTATTTTTTCACTATACTACTATATAACTATAAACATACAATGATATTAGAATTTTCAACAACTTCAGTTTGCTCTTCCTCTGCTGTAGTTGCGTACGTATATCCAGTAGAAATGTCCAAATAAATTGGCTGATCAATATGCTTTTCAGTTTCAATTTTTATGGAAATTTCATCGTCTGAAATTTTATCAGTTTCATCCATTATTATTTTTTCTACATTCTGAAAAGAATAAATCCATTCAACATATGCTTCAAGATTTTGAATATTTCAACATACTGATTGTTCAGTATCATCATTGTCAATTTCTTGTATTTCTTCAGTATTTTCCATTATTGAAACCTAAGATATATATATTTATTTATTTATTTTTATTGTAAAAAATAAAAGTAAAATATTAATATTAACCTTGATTTGATGATCATCGAGCGGTTCTTCATTGAATTGTTTTAATTCCACATTTTCACATGTTGAATTCTAGAATGTTAAAATTAGAACAATTTTCAAAGTTTCACATAAGAATGTTGAATAAATATAAATAAATGAATAAAAGAAACTTTACTTTTTGCAATTGAATATCATTTGATGTTTCGTTTTTCTCAGTATCGAGTGTTGCATAGTCGGTTTTGTTTTGAGCTTCAGTTTCTTCATCTGAAAATTCAGACTGATCGTCAAGTTCTTCACCAGTAGAATCGCCAATTTCTTCTTTTTCCATATTTTGTTCTATTGAAATCTAAATGAAAATTATTATTCTCATATATGCATAATTTTTCATTGCGTACAGAATCATCTTTTGCATCTGCTTCTGCATTGATTATTGTAATAGTTTCATTTTCAGTATTGCTTTTTTGTATTTCATTGTTTGCATTTGCATCTATTTCGACTTGCTCTTTTGAAGTCATCCATTCTTCGAAACTATTTATTGATTTGTCATCTTTATTTTTATTGGCCGTGTCTTCATCATTTTCTTCTTCATGCATTTGTTCAGATTCTGAAACATCAACTGCTTCATCATCAGCTTGCTGTGTTGCAATTTCTTTGTAGATTAGCTGATCTTGGTCAACTTGATCATCATTATATTCCATATTTGGCAATTCATTTTCGTTTTCATCATCTTTTTCTTTCTCTATTTCAACATCTTCTTTTACGTCTATTTCTATAAATTTTTTTTCTTCTTCATCATCATCTTCTACTTTTTCTCCTTCATTTTCATCTTCTGCATTATTATTGTTATTAACATTTTCTTCATCATCACCATCATTGTCATCATCATCATCATCATCATCTTCTTCTTCTTCTTCTTCTTCTTCTTCTTCTTCTGTTTCAACTTTTTCCATTATTATTGCGTCTTCATCTTTTTCTTTTTCTTCATGTTCACTTTCATCCATTTGCTGCCCTTTTTCTTCCTCTGCTTCTTGTTCATCTATACTATCAGTTTGTTCTGAAGAGTTCGAAAGATGGTCTGTATTGGAAAAATATTTCGTTTGATCATTAAATACTGCATCAGTTTCAAATTGTCCTTCTTCTTTCTCCTGTCCAAATGTACCATCTTCTACCATCATGCTTTCAAACTCCATATTTCAATGATTCAACTGTTTTCCTAAAAAAATCCATTTCATCTAGCAATTTATTATTCAAAAACTTATATCATATGCCACATGAAGATATATGATAAACAATATTTCAAATGTGCAAAAATTTATGTTTAATTTGAAATTTAAAATATTACAAGATTAACATAATTAATATTAGTTACAATTAGCAACTCTTTTACAATATTTCAATTTTGAAATGCTGAATAAATTTGTATAGAATGTAATACTTTTTTTTAAAAAACAAGAAATTCAAAAAATTTCACTTAAAAATTAATAATAAAAAATATTCAATGAACATGTTTTCTTTCTTTCCACTGTGCTGCTGCAAACACTGAACAACAAATAATCCATTTTTGTTCTGTTATTATAATTAATAAGTTAATGCATAAGTTTTTTTCATCCCATACACAGCATGTTCAATTTAACAGTTGTTTAAAATACTAAAAACAAAAATCAAAGACTAAAGTTCATTTTTACAAAAATTACATCGAAAAAAATTTTCAACTGCAAACAACCGTCAAGATAAGCATGAAGAGAATATGCAATGAAGAAAAAATATGCCTTTTTGTTAGTTAGTTAATTTGTGTCAAATGTTTTACTTTATCAGATAATCTACATTTATTTACAACGTCATAAGGAATATTAGCCGTTGAAATGATGTTATCGATACACTTACTTGGTTGAATAAAGCGTGGGAAAAAAATTTCTCAATGTAGCTTTGCACTTACGTTTATGAAATGTGAAACAAAAAATATTGCAATCTGCTTGCTCTGGTTATAATGAAAACGGATACGTTGCACAAATGTTCAAATATTCAGAGAAATGCGATCACAACACATTACTAGCGTTGAACATGCTGGGCATAGTAGTAACGTGCTTCTTTGAAGAAAGCTAACTGAAACTGCACTGAGAAATTTAGCCAAGAATGAGTAGGAAAAGGAAGGGGTAATTTTTGTTTACAAATTATCATCCAGGCAACAAACTGCAATTTGCGTCTAACAAGACGTCATGAAAGCAGTAGTTTTATTATTTCTTCTAATCATGCATCCCAGTCTAGGTGACAATCATTTCTCATTTTTCTAATTTTAGGCATATGACGGAAAGCATCACATTGCGCAACAGAGAAGTGCAGAATGTCAAAATAAACTTCACAAGAAAACATATGCACACTTTGTTTACCACACTGATGATTTCACATGAATATGTTAGATTCAGTTTCTGCCACACTACAAATTCAAACTTAAGCAGCTGATAATATGTTGGCAAACTATACATGCATACATACATATATATATATACATTTAATAGTATTGCAATGCGCCTGGCACGAAAAAATTTTAAAAATTTTATTTTCAGAACCTATTGTGAAAAAACCTAATTTAAAATTAAACATTTTTCAAGTGCTTCCTTTTATTTATTTCTGCATAATAATTAAACTTTTTTTTTGCTGTTGTGATAAATTTTGCTTACGTGCAAAAAAACGGTGCAAATACTCAATTCATTTATTAGCCATTTATTTTGTCCAATTTAAAGTACGGAAAATGATCACAACTGACAACATTTGTTGTTTACAAGATTTTTTTATTGAAAACAATTAAATCAAATATTAATTCACTTTAAACTACAATAATAAATAAATAACCTCAAACACGTCATGACACTTTTGAAAAATGTTGAAAATCTTTTCTTTTTCAAAAAACAGAGTTGTTTTTTGAGCAGTAAACAGCAATTAGCTGCATATTAATGAGTGGAAGCAAAATGAAACTTTTCCATGAATACTTTTGAAATATGGATAAATCGTAATTATTTAAAAAAAAATTTTTTTTATTTCATATAATGCTGATTGTAAAATGGAAATTTTTATGAACACACATATATGCATGCAAGCAATATGAATGCACACGTATACGCTTGCAATAAACTATATTATCAATTGACATTTCATCAACTGACTATATTTATTTGTTTAAATTTTAGCTATTTTTTAAAAAATAATAATTGTAATTTATAAATAAATTAAACTTTGAATAAAAAAAAATAAAAATAAATTTAAAATTAATTAATAAAATAATTTACACGTGAATGCTTTTCAGTGTTATCTTAAAGGTGCCGAAATTAGAGAATTCTTTATAGCATATGTTATTAAAAAGTAATAAATTTATTAATTGGTGTATAACGTGAATATTGCAAAAGACGAATGACAGCTGATGCCTGAGAATGGTTGCTTTTAGATCATAAATCTAGTTTCAATTCGTACTATTCACTTGCTCTTAATATATACATACTTACATATAAATATATATAAATATATACATATATATTTATATTTATATTATATATTTTTAAATGGGACGTAATGTGTGACATTTATTTTACAAAAGTGGTTCAATTCTGAATATTTTGACAGCAGATAAAATATGTTTATGAATGAAAACGTTGAGAAAGTAAAAATGAAATGGATGATGTCATTATTTTTATTATGTATTTTTACTTTCAAAAATGCAAGTAAGCATAAAATTTTTTTTTATAAATTTATATTTAAAAAAAGCTTGATAAACTTTCGTTTCAGAATGTCAAGCGAATAATCGTGATTTTCTGTACGTCATTCCAACGCCTACAGATTTACAAGCACTTGCAGGAAACCCTTGCGCATTATTGCGTGCATTCATTGATTTTCAGTATATGCATACATATAAAGCAGAAATATATCCTTTGTCTCTTAAGAAAAATTACTTAAAAGCTTTGAAAAGACTAAAACAAGTAAGAGATGAATTATTTTGATTACTAATTTAGTAAAAAAATTTTTTGATTGATTTTTATCTATTTTTTCATTCAGTTATTATCATTTTTTCAATTTCTATTACTATTTATAATAACAATTATTATTCATTCATGATTAACAATGCTTTAAATGCATAAATATTGTGTAACAAAAGAAAAAAAAAACTTTTTCCACATGAATAAATTCCATTGTTTACGTTAAATAAATATACACAAAAACATGACAAGCAGAATAATGAAGTATATTTCTACGTGCATAGATAATTTGAATTTTTAAAATATTTCCATTATTTTGCATTTATTAAAATTCAAATTTCAAGAAAAGTTAAAACGAATTCCTCATTTCATTTAATAATATCTCATTGTAATTGCAGAACTATTCAAACTACAATCAAAACTGGATTTTGAATTTCTAGAATTATTCATTTTTTTTTTCATGCTGCTAAAATCTGCTAATAAAAGTTAAATATTTTCAATTGTATTTCAGTTTTCAATAACTCTGCCCGTGAATATTTCAGCAATAATAAAACAACAGTGTCTGCAAAATATAGCAAGTTATGCAACTGAATGTTAAGATAAGCAGTCACAACTGACGGTTATTATTAATTTTAATCAAAAACATTTACATTTCAATAAACATAGAAAAAAAACTCATGCTTGTGTTTTTACTTCAATGAAATTATATTTTGTTTATTTAAATTAAATGATTGGCAATAATTATTTTGTAAAAATTTTTTCCTCAAAAACAACTTTCAATTGAGAGCACAATTCATATATGAAATAAATTATCACTTAATTGATACAATAATTGGATAATTTTTGACTTTTAGAAAACAAGACGTCTGAAATGTGTAGGTGACCAAATTGCACAATGTAGACGACTGTTGTATTTGCTCTGGAGTATGAATCCCGCCTTATCACCGCCTGTTATTGTACCGTCAACAACTGTACCATTCAATGTTTTGTTATCTGAAATGTATTTATCGAGAGGTTAAGTAAACAGTTTTATGCAATTTTTTAAACAATGAAAAATGTAAAAATTTAATCATTTCATTTAACATAATAAACAGTGTTCAATAAACAAATTTCTTTTTACATATGAAAATACTTTTGAGAACAATTTCTTGTAAAATAATTATATCTTTCTGAAATTAAGAAAAAAAAACTTTTTCAATCTTACCATATCCCGATGAAAGGTAACTCGTTATAAACTCACTTTTTCACAACATAATAATAACTACTAAAATGCCACAAACAGCAAAAAATTACAATTATTTCAAAGCAATTCTGCTTGGCATAAATTGAAAACTCGGCATCAAAATATGCATCTCTACCAACTGCCTAAATAGTATTCCAAATGTAGAGCAACAGTGAATGCATTATTAATTTATTCATATATCATCAACACATCATGCATACCATAGTTGTAACATTTAGATATATTTTTTCCCTAAAAAAGAACTTTTCTCGTGAAAAAAATGTTAAATTTTCAAAAATAAATACTGCTTGGAATATAACTGGTTAATCTGAAAATATTGAATATTGAAACTTTATTCATTATTTTATTTTTTGCTTATTTCTTCACTAGCTTCATCAAACTTTCAGTTGTCATTGATTTTGGTCGTTCCAACGGTAAGCCCAATCCACGAGACCAAATCATCTGCGCCATCAAACCAATAGCTCGAGACACGCCAAACAACACTGTGTAAAAATTCATTTCCGTCATTCCGTAATGCTAAATTGACAAAATTACGTGTTTTCTTTTTTCAAAATTAACATAATTTTCATCAGCAGCATTCACCTGCAACAGAACACCACTGTGCGCATCTACGTTTGGATATGGATTTTTCACTTTTCCTAAGGAATTCAAAATTTCTGGAACAACGTCAAACAAATCCCACACTAGCTGAACCATGGCATCATTTTTGATATGCTTTTCAGCGAACTGCTTTTGAGAGAGAAAACGTGGATCAGTCTTGCGTAAAACTGCATGACCATAGCCAGGAATGACCTCAAAAAAGCAATAAATATTATTAATTAAAATATAAATATGCTATCTGTGTAAACTTTTCATTACCTGTCCAGATTCCAAATGCTTCAACAAGTACTTTTTCAAATCGTCCGTCTTAT
The DNA here is from genome assembly GCA_001447645.1 of Trichinella pseudospiralis. Classification (NCBI taxonomy): domain Eukaryota; kingdom Metazoa; phylum Nematoda; class Enoplea; order Trichinellida; family Trichinellidae; genus Trichinella; species Trichinella pseudospiralis. Next base: position 111,434 of record JYDV01000077.1, on the reverse strand, counting down.
ACGTCATGCCAAGCTCTTCTCGTACTTTATGCAAAAATACCAAAACTTCCTTTAAAATACAAAAAAAATTTTTTTTTTAAAGAATAATTATTAATTATAAAAAGGAAATCAAAACCTGATTAGCGAGACCATGCAACGGACCTGCAAGACCAGCCATTCCTGCTGAAAAAGATAAATACGGATCGGATAATGCGCTACCGACTAGATGACACGTATGAGCGCTAACGTTTCCTCCTTCGTGGTCACTAAAAAAAATTTTTTATCCATTAGAAAACTAATGGTTTTGATTTTATTTTTAACTTACCAATGAAGAAACAAATACAATCGCATCAGATTCATAAAAGTTTCATCAGAATAACCAAGCATCAAACAAAAGTTTGCTGACCAATCTTTCTGTGGATCAATGGCACAAATGGTTGTCTGATTTTTGAAAGTATTCTGATAAATCATCGCAGCTAACGGAGTTAGCTTAGCGATCAAATTCAATGCATCTTCGTAAACATACTTCAAAAGATAGCATTATAATACAAAAAAAAAGAACAACATTCCATAATGATAAAATACCTCCCAGTAAGAAGATTTTGGCACTCCTTTATGGAGTGCTTGCGTGAACTTACTCTCAGTATTCAACGCAGCAATGGCACTGACAAACTGAGACATTGGATGCAAATACTTTGGAAAGTTGAGAATCATTTTAACAACATGCTCAGGCAAAACAGCTCTTTCGTTCATTTCTTTTTTGATTGCTTCCACCTACGTTTAAAATAAACGTATTAATAACCATTAAAAATATACAAATAATTTCACCAAACCTACCTGCTTATCAGTCGGAATATCGCCAGTGCACAAAAGCCAAAATATACCTTCCGGAAGTGGTTCATCAAAGCCTAGCTTAGGCAACAACTTCCTGCACTCAGGAATGCTGCGACCGCGAAATTCAATACCCGATTCTGGATGGAGTAAAGAAGTTTCGCACAGCAAACCTTTAATTGATCTCATCCCACCATATAGCTAAAATTTATTACGTAAAAAATTAGAAAGCATTTTTTTTTCAAGTTTACCATGTCCACGGTCACTTCTCCAATGACAGAGTTGTTATATTGTTTTCTAAACTGACTGACAGTTTTTTGATGCTCTGCTATCTTTTCTGCCATAACTTCTTTCAAATTCTAAAATGATGATAAAATCAAAATCTAAATATAAGAATTTTAACCATACCGTTTGTGATCGAACTGAATAGAGGCATTTCAAAACGACTGAACTGTTTACCTAAAAATTCATTTGATAAAATTTGAACATTCAAATGTTTTTTTACAACAATTACTAACATTTCAACTACAATTGCAAAACAAAACTAGTGACAAAATTGAAATAAACTAAAATTGAGAAGTCACTTGTACAGCTAAAGAAAAAGCTGAACAAGAAAATCAGACACTGAACAACCATAGTAATTCTTTAATTTCGTTTAACCTAAATAAATTAAAAAGCAACAAATGCACATTTTACTAATTTTATTAAAACAATATACACCGTAAAAATCATAACAATATTCAACAATTACGTGTACGTTGCGATGATTCAGTAAAAGCAAACAAGAAATGGTATTACATAGCAGAAATTACGTTTAAGAAGAAAATTAACAAAGTAAATTTTATTCATCGATGTCTCTGATCTAAGCCATAACACAAAAATAAAATAAAAAAAAATAAAAATTATTCCACATTCCTCACCTTCAATCTTGGAAATACAGAGCAAAATCGAGTAGCCAAAATCATAGCTGTTCACAATGCTTCTAGGAAGAGGTTAAAACTGAAAGAAAAACTTAAGATTAGAAAGAAATTTTCTCAAAATGAATAAATAACAATCAACCGTAACAAATTATAATAACTTATTTAATGTAAAGAATAAATCTACAACCACGTTAACACCAGGGAGATAAAAATTCATACAACTGTAACTGCTTTTCAAAAGCCGAAACAACGGTAATAAAACAACGTCAAATACCGTAATTCACTTCCTTGTTTATCCATTATACGATATTATGGAACAACAATAAAAGTAGGTCAGTTAAAATAATAAAAATAAAAATAAAAATAAAAATACAAAAAAAGTAAAAATATATAGACTAGAAAATAACTGAAATATAATACTAAATGTTATTTTTCTATGACTTTCTTGATGTATTCTCAATTTAGCTAAAATCTGATATCAATGATTGCTACAGTAGTCTGGCAAAATTTAAAGCAAGATATATCAGAAATTACAATACTACACTGAAATTTGAAAATTTTTAAAATAAAACCATCTGTTTTGTATATATTTTAATTATTTTTGGCTTTTAATTTTGTCATATTCTTTTTTGAAATTTTTAAATTTAATGCAAAAATCATCTCTGACATACTGAAAAGAAGAGTACTGTATAAAAATTTAAAATAACAATAGTTTATATGATCATAAATTTATTAATTGAAAGCAATTGTATGATATTTCAAAATTTTTTTAATTGAACTGCAATTTAATGTCGATATCAAAGGTGAAGTTCCTTATGGCATATTATACTGTATTGCTTGAGTATTTATTTAACTTATATGTTTATTAGCATAGTTTTATTTTCATTTTCTTTTTTGTTGAACTATAATCATAATTGTAATGAATAAAAACTGTTTTAATGTAAAATGAAAAATTGTGTTAATGTTTACAGTCAACATAATATTGCAACATGCTTGTACCTATGATGGATAAATTTATTTAAGACAGTTTGAGTATTATTCGTAAGTATTATTTGCTGTTTTGTAAAATTAATAAGTTTTCATGTTTAATTAAGGAATGCACATACTGCCGACTATAGCCGTAGAAATATTCAGCAGCTTATGATATAAAGATTATTTACAAAAATGTCTGTTTTGTAAAATAAAAGCAATGAGTGCATCATCAATCTACGTTAAACAAATCATCCAAGGTTACTGTGATTTTGGTGAAAAGTCGTGTTTGGCTTTGGGATCCGTTACACTTATAAAGGATGATGAAGTAAATATATTAGTCGACTGTGCTGGACCAAAGCAATCAAATTTGTTAAAGAAAGGTAAAATGTCAAAGTATTGAAATTAGAAAAGTTTTTAATCTTTTCATATGATTATTTTATTTTTTCGATTAAAAATTTTTTATTTTAATCTGAAATTTCAGCTCTGAACAAATATGATGTTGATTTAGAAGAAATTCATTATTTGATTTGTACACATGGTCATTTGGATCACGTCGGAAATATAAATTTATTTCCTGAAGCAATAATAATTTTAGAAAACGACATTCTTCACGGAAGAAGTGAATACTACAGTTGGCCAATGGAGGTTTGTAATAATTATTATTACAATTGAATTTATTTATAAATTTTGTAATAATTATTTATGAATTAAAGTTTAATTAAGTTAAGTTGGAACGTTATGAATTGACAAAAAATGTCAACCTGATGCGAACTCCTGGTCATACATCTCACGATATCAGTGTTGTTGTTGAAAATGTTCCTCAAAAAGGAAGAATCATTGTTGCAGGTAAATTGTTCACATAATACAAACACGCAGTAATCAATAACTTGCAGTTTAATATAGTTTTGAAATACTATGTGAATAGGTGACATTTTTGAATGTGAACTTGATCTGAAGCAGTCAGATTTATGGGAGCGCTCAAGTTTCAATAAAGTATTACAAAAAGAGAGTCGGAAAAGAATTTTATCGCTAGCTGATCACATTATACCTGGTCACGATGGTATGTTTGAAGTGAAGAGTAGCAGCAAAGTTTTGTAATGTAATAAATAAATTTAATTCAAGTGAAAATAAATGTGAAACAAAAGCGATTTACTTGTATAAAATGGTTCGTGTTAAGGAGAGTAGCCGTTTTGGACAGGGAATAGTTTTCACCGTCCAACGCCAATTTGATCTAGATACGATGCTCTTCCTAACATTTTCAGAATCCAATGGCTTTCTGGAAAACGTTCCAGCAATGTTCCTTTTACAACAATATTTTCATCCGTCGTTGCTAAATTTAAGCTAAATTTAATCTTTTTCACTAATTGAATAAATAGTTTAAAAAAAGTTATTTGTAATTGTAATTTTTTCCAAGAAATGAAAATTATTGGAAATTAAATACTATTTCGTGTATAATATTCTGGCAGTGATATAATTTTGTAGATTGTTGTAATAGTTGTGTAATCTTTAAAAAAGAAGTACACTTACTTTCAGAATCAGTGTCAGAAAGTGAACATTGTGGATTGGAAAAGCTTGGCGTTTTGTAAAGCTAAAATGATAAATATGAAGTGGATAAATTATATATATATATATTTGTACAAAAAATTTGATCACCTTTTCAATTTTATCCGGCATTGGTCGAACAATTTGAATATGAGCTTCACTTTGACCATTGATCAAGAGGTGTATCTGTTCAGCACATTTGACATTGGTGCCGTTGACGTTGATAATTCGATCGCCAATAATTAATCCGGCTCTATATGCGGCACTTTCCAAAACTACATCGTAGACAAATGCAGAAGCCGGAGCTTGGCCGTACCATTGCATCAGACGTATACCAAAATCTTGTTCACTGCGTTTCAATTTCAACGCAAGACGATGCTTTTCATGTGTCATTTTTATTTTATTTTCTATTATTAAATAATAACTGAAAAAATAAGCAAATTTATTTTAAATCATTGCAATTTGCATAATTATTGGTGAAATAAGAAAAGAGAAAAGCAATATATATATATATATATATGTATATGTATATGTATATAAAAAGCACTTCCGCTTTTATTGTATTGCAACGCTGTAATGGCAGTGTTTTGCATTTGTACCTGATTGAAATAGGCCATCACTTGAAGAACTGGTCGAAGTGAGAAAAAAGTGACTATTGAAATAATTATCATTGATAAATTGTAGAAAAGCACTTTAAACGAAGAATAGCTGTTGGCAAAGGCATACAAAATGAAGAAGATGACTGTCATCAGATGACCGAAGTTATCTATCTATGACATTGTCATCTTATAACTAGGAAAATTAAAATTGTAACAATATTTCAAAACTGAATAAATTGCATGTAGAAATTAATAATCGATCGATAAATATCCAATTTAACTTCATATCTATTGCAGGCAAGAATGATTGAAAAATTATATGCACAAAATAAAATTCATCATTTGATTTAATTACATAAATTGAATAGGGTAAATGTTAAGAAATACAAAAAAAAAAACAAATAAACCAGTTGGTTGGTGCATTTTAAAGTTTTCAAATGTGCACGTTGCACTTTCTGGATGCTAATTGTTCATTGTGTGCAAAGTGTAAATTGCACGATCCATAGCAGAATCTATTGAAATTCTTTTTTTTTTCTTTAAATTTATCAGTTCTGTTTTTATTTTATTATTAAAATGAATAAATAAATTTATTTAAATTTGAACTTGAAAATAAAATTGAAATATGGTAAATGTTTTTCTTGTCAATGTTGCGCAAAAATTTTGTTGTTGTGCTCATGCTCAACAATCATTAATCAAATGAAAAATTCCTTTCAACAATATGCATAAATAAATTCAAATGTTAATCAATTACTTGATTTATAAATAACAAAATGACACAGTATTAGTAATTTATTTATTTTTCCAGTTTTTCTTTTAAATAATTATTAAATTTAATACTTTTTTTTAAAGCATATTGGATGTAAATTGGACAACAAAAAATTCAATAAAGTTCAAATCAAACAACTTCAAAACGTCTCTACGTACATAATAAATTAATTAGATAAATCTTGAATCAGGTCAAATAAACAGAAAAAAAATATTCAAATTAGTTCTCTCTGCTTCATTGTGTCAAAAGTTTAATTCAAAATGACATAAGAATATTTATTTGACATACAAAAAGAAAGGTTACAGTTGTTTTTTCTTAAGTTTGTTACCTCCAACAAAGAAAACATTATGCAAAATTATTTTACAGGCATATTTTTATTATATAATGAAGAAGAAAATTTATATTGGATGTACATTTTATTTGAATGTTATTCTTATTTCAAAAACTAAATATCAATGATACCTTTTTGTAAATTATTAACAATAAAATTAATCAGCTTCTGATCATTAATATTGACAATTTTGATTGGCAACGTCAAAAAATTATTGGATAAAAATATGGGCTTGTCTTCTTGTTTTCGCTTGTAAAAATAACCATCAATTTAAAACTAGATTGCTTCATTATTATTATTTTATTATTATTATTAATATTATTTACTTCAAGCAAAACTAATCTGCTAACACATAGTCCAGTTTACAAGCCGACGCAGCATAATTTCACTTTTCTTTTATACAAATTTTACATTTCAACAACAACTAGACTTTATTATTTTTCCTGTCTCCTTTTCCCCGTTTAATACAATTTAATACAGTCTATTTGGCGTAGCATTTTGCACAAAAATCGACAAACTGAAACAAACTTTTCTAATGCTCAATAAACCAACCAATCAACTTTGCAATACGAGATACAATAGAATTAAATAAAATTGCATTTTTCAAATTTAAACAAACAACAAAGACCAATTAATTGGTTTTCAAAACATTATTCATAAAGAATTTGCCAGTTATTCATGATAATTTACAAGCTATTGTTTTTTGCTGTATAAATTTTGAACTAATTCCACCATATTCAAATGACAATTAAAAAAATAATACACAAAAAATATAACTTATTTTACAATTTAAAATGTAATCAAAATTTTTAACAATGCTATATTTTGAAAAATCAACAAGCATGAACTGGTTATCTCGTAAATCCAGTTTAAAAATGACATTCCAAATCTTTCATCTCGTGACTTAACGGCTGACTAATCAACATTAGAGATAACATTTCAATCGTTTTCAGAAAGGTCATTCAATTTCAGCAAAATATTAATATTTAAATATTTTTGCTATTTATTATAAGCCATTTATCAATTTGAAAAAAAATTGTTCATCATTTAACCTGCTGTCGGTGAAAGTTGGCATGCCTGACTGCGTTTCAGCATTACGACGTCCATGAAGAAAGCATCCTCTAATCAAGGCTAAAAATAATATTTACTGCCTTTTCGTGCTCGTCGTTGAAATTGAATTCTCATTGGACATGATCAGATCGGTGTTTCAACTCTTACTGTTCAGCAATTAAAACTATTTTCTTTGCAATTATCTGCATTTATTCTTTCTTCATTTCATTAATCCAAATACTTTCTTACATCACGTTCAGATGAACTGCAGTAGTGAAATTTTCCATTTTTATTAAATTTATGTTTATCACAATTTAAGAACTATAATGATTCATGAAAACTGTTTTCTTTCACATATTATTTGTAATCAATATTTTACTTTGAAATGAACAGTATTTTCATAAATAATTTTTTTTTTTAGCATTCAATATAATATTAAACTACAATATGGAACAAAAACTAAACTAGACTCAGAAACAACTGAACAAATTACGGTCAGTTTTTACTTTTCATTATTCGACAACAACAATAATGAACTATATTTTAAGAGAAAGTGAAAAAGATAGCAAAATTGGAAAAATGAAATCTTGAATCCGTATGCTTGGAAAGCAGTACTCATTGGCCAGCATTAAGTAAAATCAGGTCCATGCAGGATCGAATCTCCTAATAAAAGTGCTCTCTTTCTGTAGAAGTCAGAGCTTCTGCAAGCATTCTTCAGCTACTTGTAGCTCCTCCACCGGGAACAGTTTGACTTGGCGCTCTCCCCTGAGGATGATCGACAATTGTTCACAAAACGAGCCAGTGATGCGATGATGTGCAACGCATTTTCCCCGATGGTGCTGGTCGGAAGAGGAGCATGGCCTGAAATCGCCATCAGTTCTTTCCGGGCAGTACGTCCACAACGCAGGTTCCACCAGTTGTTGGATTTTTTCAATTTGGTTGCGAATAAACGGCTTCCACCGGTCTGCTAGCCCACGCCAAGACAACCTCTCTGCCACTCCAGCACGTGAGGAAGTGAACCTATAGCTTCAATGTGCTCTGCACGAAATGTGCCAGTCCCGCGACAACCAGCGCTCCCATAAGCTCTAGTCCATAAACTCGGCAGACTCCGCCTCCTGAAGAAAGAAAGCGAGCGACAGAAGTCTTGGCTATGACCAAATTCACGAGTTTCAACACGCAAATGGACTGTCTGATGCGTCGCAGAACGCGTGCATTTCAATCCTCTTCCATTGGTTCAACGTCACCCGCCCTTGCGGGCGCGGGAGACCCTTATAAGGGAAACTGCGTTGTCGCTTCCATTTGACCCAGTGCGGCTACACGTCCTTCGGCACAGGAACTGAAATAGGACCTTGACATGCAGTGTAAATGGGACCGAACATCCCATCGGATTGAACATGCTCAGCAGCTGAGATCGTCTTTGCTCACTGCGCCAGGTCCACTGAAAATCAAGTGGTCGTTCTGGCGGTCCCAGTAGATTCCCAGCGTTTTCCAGAAACAACCTCCGGAGCTGGCAGAACGTCTTTCCGCTGGGATGGTGCTGACCGCGGTGGGTTCGTTACTGGCTCACTTGTGGAGGCATAATCAATTCCGAGGTTTCTTCAGCGGAATCGCAGGAGGTGGCCAGGTCATCCATGTACCTATCCTGTAGGACTTGCTGAGCGGCTCTTTGTGCTGTGGCTTGATGCCGTCGCACGTGCGTCCTAGCCCTTTGATCGCTAAACAACGCGAACAGGTCAGTCAGGCCGGAGCAAACTCTCGTCAATGCATGTACCGTGTACAACGTCTCGCCACATGATGGATGGTTCAAACGGAATATGAACATGGTTGGATAACTGGACCACAGGTGAATGTACAACGTGGTGAAATTGGCAACATGTGCGTTTCAATCGTGAAAATGATCTGAAAACAAATGTTCTCCTGTCCACATGGAATGGGCGGAAACAAAGCAAACCCCCAGTAAGTCGATCTGAAGATTCAGGCTTGCATCCAACCGGCTGTTCGGTAACATCATTTAGCAAAGTGCTGAGCCGTCGAACACGGTGCAGCATTTCCTCCCGCCGCCCTCACCTTTATAAACGAAATGGTGTCGGAAATACCACGTCTATCTTCGGCCCAGCCGTTTTCTATGTATTGTATTGACGCATGATAGTCGAGCATTGGTAATAACAGCTAATGGTCACCCTTCAGGCGACGCTCAATCGCCATGAGCCGACACTTCGCCACTTCCGAATTGTCAGGCAGGTCAGGCCGACCAGGGCACCACGGGAAGCAAACCGTGAAGATCTCTCTCCATCAAAGACTAGCGCCTCTTCGAACTTCCTCATCCATGGCTGTACATATTTCTAAGTGCCTTTGTTTTCCAAAAGTTCCGCTACAAGGAGTCTAGGATGACTATTGCTTAATGATCTGATCGCTGAGATCGGTCTCAGGCTGGATCTACCGCAGGCGACCCAACCGAACAGAGTCTTCACCACGACTGAATCACCAGACTTCCCCTTGCAGATGCGACCACTGACAAAATCAAAGTAGTAGTCGGCTCCAATCAATACATCCACCACCAGTATGCGTTCCTTCCATTGTTCTAGAAGCTGAACTGCATCAAGAGGGGAAAATCCTGACGGTTGATGGCTGTAAAATGAATCTTCTCCCAGAAATGCAGTATAGCTAATGCTTTCAGATCGCGCTTCGACAATGGATGGCCAGACCTTTCGTACAGACCCGGCAAGAAGCCTGCTTAGACACTGCTTTGAGCTAGTGGTACCACCAACCATGACGAGGCGAACCCTCTCGTACGGTCCGACTGAGTGCATCCGACAGATCTTTCCTGATGAACAAACTTGCAGAACCGGAATTCAGCAGGCAGCTGACGACCACAAAATTGCCGTCTGCCCCGTATGCTCGCAACTTGAAGATGCGCTCTCTGGGCGCCTCCAGTGGTGAATATGCAATTTCTCCGGTTGCCTCTTCCGGATAAGTGGGCAGTTTTACTAGGCCAGCTCTCATGGTAGAACTCGTATTGGGCTCGTCCACATCCAACGTCTGTTGCTGCGACAAGACCGTGAATCTTCGCCACTTTCCAAGCAGTTGAAGCAGACGACCTTTTCCTGCACCATCGACCCTCTAGTAGTGGATATGCAATTTCACCGGTTGTCTCTTCCGGGTTGAGCTCCTTCAACCAACTCATTTCGATAGAAAAACTTGTTGTGAATTCGACCACAAACGGCTCACCGTCGCTTGCATTGTTATGCCTGAGGATGCTGCCCGACTTTCGCAGGCGGTGACCGGAATGCCTTCAATGGCGGCTCGCGTCTTTCCTAGCGTGAAGGATAGGAGATAAGCAAATTTTGTCTCGACGTTCAGATCACTTCGGTCATGAGCGTTTGCCAGTATTCTTCCATAACACTGCGAAAGCTTCGGCTACTGCAGCTACCCAATTTTGATGCCGGCTGACTAACCGACCAGGCTAGCATCATCAGCACTCACTGAATAAGCATCTTGCACTAGCTGCAACTGGCGGATCAAGGTGCGCACCTTTGTCTTTCGCTATCTGAAGGTATTCCAATACCTTGACCAATCCTCAGATGCTGTCTGCATTTCTTCCGCTCAGCCTGGAGAGCCACAGCTTTGAAATGCAGAAGCTCAGTCGTTCAGACCTGATCCTCAAACTCGTAGACGTCAGCAGAGGCGACGCGTAGCTCGTCCAACTCTTGAACGAGTTGGTTCAGAAAATTTAGGCTCGCTGCCAATTTCTTCGAGCTTGTTCTGGCAGCTGAAGCCATCGTTACTTCACTATCAGTGGTTTGCTTGCTTCACGTATCCGTCGTCTCAGAAAATGTTAGCTGTGTAATGATCCGCCGACGGGTGCCGGCGAATCAGCCTCCGGTTCTGTGGTATTCCGTCCCATGGCGTTCAGCAAGTCGCTCCTCTCTGTCCCACGCTCGCGTCGCTCGATGACATCTCCACACGCTTTTCGCTACCACCGCGGACTCACTCTGTTCTGTGCCGCTGATCTCCGCCGCTCATATTCATAGGCAAGCCCTCAACGCAGGGGGACACCAAGAATTAGAACAAAATTTGATCCAGTATTGTCTTGTTGACTGTCCCTAGCCTGCGGCTCGTCAAGATAACGTATCAATATGAGCGTATTGTACAGACTGTATGAGCGGTGGCTTTGATCCGCTGCCCCAACGGGTCACAATCAGCGGGTGTCTTCATCACAACTGAATCACCAGACTTTCCCTTGCAGATGCGACCACTGACGAAATCGAAGTAGTAGTCTGGGGTCCAATCAATACATCCACCACCAGTGTGTGGCTACTGTTGTTGGATGTCATCGCTTGCGGCGTCGGTGACCTTTGTATTCGGCGCGGGACTAGGCCTCCTTGTCGGCCGGATGTGGAACAAACAACGTCACCGTCAGACAAAGAACACGTTACAACCGTAACGACGTGTTGAACTCCTTCTGATAGGTAGGAAGTGAACTGTAGACTGAGAATTTAGTAGAAACTTAGGCCTGACGAGTGCAAACGGAAACAAGATGCAAACTACGTGCGATGGGAATTCTTAATGAGCACGCACACGTCACCGACCACAAATGCCACGACGAAACTACAGCAGTATGATACGCAGGTTCAAATGTTACAGTATCGCCACGGTTCCGCCTGCAACACATGCATATGGTATTGTTGCTATTTAAGAATTAATTTTTAACTGCAAAAAATTGTAATAATTTCAAAAAAATTAATTTTTTGTGTCATTTTTCTAATTTTCAAAAAATGTTGCTCACTTACCACCAAAGGGATTCTTTAATTCATTAAATTGTAACGAGCCGCTCTCCCGGGTGGGCTCGTTCATCGCCTCAACAGGGCAGCTGTCACGGTAATCAATAAGTGACAACGCACCTGCGTGTCGGTGTCGACCTGCGGGTTCGTCTCCGCGGCTGTATTGTCCGCACGGCTGCTTCAGGCCCTGTTGCCCCTTTTCCCTTGTTCAAGCTTTGTCGGTAACATTCTCGCATTGAGAAGGCAAAGCAAAAGTATAATATTTATTAACAAATAACAACAACGACCACCACCGTATATCACAAGAACCAACACTATCGCTACTTCCGCCACCAACAACCACAACGTTCCACCGTAATCCTTCCATGATCTTCAAGTACTGATCTGTTTACGATAGATTCATTCTTCTTTTTCTTCCTCTTTGTTACCTAGGCAAGTACAGTAGTTGTTAAGAGTCCGCCTGTGTCCGCTACAAAATTTTCACCACGTTTTATAGTTGGTCGTTCAACGCAATATCTTATTTCATTTTTTACAGTTAATTTATTGGCTTTTGTCTAAACGTTCATTGATTCGAACTCTTCAGTTGTGTGTGATAAGGAGCAATATTTCTTAATTTCATTAGTCAAAATATTTGCATATAAGATTCTATAACTTTATGCGAAGTGACGTTGCGTTAGTAGTGAAATTTTTATTATTTTAAAATTTTGTTGAATTTATTTTCGTTAAAATATATGATGTTTTATAATTCGTAGAAGTTATGTTTTTCAATATTTATTTTATTTGTTGTGAAATTTATACTTTTTAGTGAGCAGCGTTTTCAAAAACAACTTTTATCATTATGCTACACTGTTTTGTTCCACCATGATGTTGTGGTAAGAACTCTGTGAAAATAACACAAATAATAAAAAGTAGTAAATGATTTAAAATTTTTATTATTCAACAACAACAACAATAATAAGTAACACATTACTTCAGGGGTAGCCAGAGTGGTTGATATCCACCCCTTGGGGTCGATGGAACTATCAAAGGGGTCGATAAAAGCTTAGGGGTCGAATGGAAGTCGATGAACTCCAGGATCGAATATGAACTTTGAAATCCCATCTGAGAAATTTATTTCGTGGATAACTATTGTGTAAGATTAAATTATAATTTTCTGGACTATCCAGGGACACCACAAGAAAGGAACAAAGCAAATGAACAGACTGAACCTGAAAATGCGTAGTGTCTTACGCCTAAAACTCACTAATCTTGAGCAAAATATCAATGTCCTTGCTAGTACTCCTCAAACACATCCTTCTCATTTACGATGCCAAGTAGTGAAATGAAAAATATGATAACAGTTAAATGAAAAGTAATCAACAACCTTCAACTTAATCATAAAGTTATTAACATTATTATTCACATGAACATGACCATTATAAGAGCAGATATACAAATTTAAGGAAGGATAACTGAACGTAAAGCTGAAATGAATCTGATCAAGAATCAGTAAAGGTGAAAAAGGTGAAAAAAATACCTTATAAAAAAGAAATGTAGTACTATTTATTTTAAGAGCTTGGGAGCCGATGAGCTATCAAGTAATCCATAATGGGTCGATGGTATAAAAAGTTTGCCTAACCGTGATGTAGGTGAAAACGGTGGTTAAGCGATAAATGTGCCACGTGATGTGACGGATCAAGTGCTGGATGTTGACAGCAAACGCGCCAACTGTTGCATTCTGTCAGTCCCCGTGACTAATCGATGTACAATACCGTATCGGCCGTTTGACAATCACGGGCAGCTGTATCGTTTTTCCTGTTCTTGCCCAGCGAAGCTGGGACATTATTGATGGGATTAAACTCTGGTAAACTGTCGAAAACAGTTATCAAATGAGAGGATAGTGCGCTGAGATTGCCGGACGTTACAATTTAAGAATTAATAATAACTGCAAAATTGCTATTTCAAAAAACGTAATTTATTGCTTTATTTTTTTGTTGTTAAGAATAGTTTACATTTGCTTTTAAATTATAATCTTTGTTTATTTTTCTTTGTTATTTGAACCTAATTTTCTTTAGTGATAATAATCACTTTTGTAAACTTTGAATCGTTCGTTTCCATGATCATTTTCATCATGCATTTTAAACACGTTTTGAAATTTGCTTGGTGTTTTCTAAAGCTTAACTAAATATGTTTCGTTATCCTTGAGCCCCGTTACTCCGTTGTTACCTTTATCAAAAACAATTCAACAATTAAGTTATTTAATACAAAAAATAACTACACTTGAAAAGCCAGTATTAACATAAGTAAATTTCGTTTAAACTGCAATTTTTTCAGCACCAGAAATTCAGCTTTCAATTCAATTTTGTAAAATTTATTGTCGAAAACATCAGTCGGAGTCAGATGTGTCACTGCTACTAAAATGAGATGCTTCGAAACGCACAGGTGATTGCGTCATTGCAGATGAATTCAAAGAAGATGAAAATTCAACAAATCTGAAAAATTCATAAGAACATATCTCATACAGCCGAAACGTTTCAAAAAATTCAAAAATACCTGCCACGGATGTGCCCATTTGATGCAAAACTAGATTCGTGGATGCCATCACTTTCGCCGTTAACAAAACTGATAAATCTTGCATGCAATAAAGTTCACATAACAAGCGTCATTTATAAACGTTTAAAAATTACCTTTGTGTATTTTCAAGACGACCCAAAATATGCCAAGTATCAAAATCTGGACTTTTCGCAAAAGCACGAAGATTTTCCAAGTTTCTTGCTGTTTCAATACGCCCTTGATTAATGTATTCCGACTCAGATAAAAGAGGAATTGGAGCCGGTTGATTCCACAGGCTAATTTCAGAATTACTTATTGAATAATTATTTAACGATAAATCAATATTAGACTTACAACTTCTGATTGAGTGTGCGAATTTTTTTGATAAACATGTATTTCGCAAAGATTACAAAAACAACAAAAATAGATCCAAAAACCACTTCCTGACAAGACATAAACATGACAAATATTCCAACTATGGAAAAAAAGTGTCCAACTAATTGGACACTTTTTGGATGCACTGGGATAAAATATCGATACACAACAGCACAAGACAAAGCTGACATCACAATCTAAAACGAATAAGTACAAATTAAAAATGTCCTCCAAAATTATATACGCATTTACCAGGTAAGCAATAATGAAATTGGAATAATTAAGCAACAATTTCAACGTCGGTAAACCCCAGGAATGTAAGAAGTATAGAAATGTACCAGTTCCTCCGACGTAAAAAGCAGCAGTTGCAGTTTTCTACAATAAATTCATATTCACTATATACCAAATCGCACATGCACAAAATAAATACTTACCAAAGGCAAACGTCTAAAAATGAAAAATAGTAACAAAAATAAAGGAAGCAAAAAACCAACTACAGAGCATAAAATGTAATAGGTAAACTCAGAACGGCTGATGGCAGTGGCGAAGGAAAATAACAAAATACCCACAAATAATGATGTAAGCAAACCAAAATCGACAACTAAAATCATTAAAAAAATTAACAGCACTTAAAAACTGCATAACATCTTATTAAACTATCACAACAGGAAAAATACATGAATTAGCATTAAAAGTACAATTTTAAATTATAACAATAAAAATATTCATATTCATATTCATATTCAAAATTGCTACCATACAAACTCATTTATAAATAATTCCAAATAAACCACGTCAGCGTTTCTTACGTTTTTCATCCAGCCATACTAAATAGGGCTTACTACATGATATACCAACATAAATATTAGAAAAAGGATTGATGCGTGACGACTTCCAAATCTGAAATCTATAAAGCCAACCCAGAAAATGCATATTCAATTTATAATTTTCTATGACGCTTGATTTATTAATGCTTGTAAAAAGAAAATAGTTAGGATCTTCTCCATCAAGAAATTGAATTTGAATCTAAATATTCATCATTATAAAATCAAAGTAAAGTTATTACTGATAACCCACCGAAGAGGAAGATAAGATACGCGAAATAGTCAATGGTCTGGCTGGAGCAATAAATATTTTTAGCTTTCCATCAGGAATAATCGAAACAGCTGTTTCAGTTAATACTGTAAAATAAAATAAAATAAAATATAGTATAATATAACAAAATAAAAACTATAAAGTAAGTGATATCGCTTTACTTATTTCTTCACTAACTTCATCAGAAATACTACTTGCCGTAAAAAAAAATATGAATAAAACTATATGGAATAGCAGCGACCTCATTATTACAAATAAACCATAA
The DNA here is from genome assembly GCA_001447645.1 of Trichinella pseudospiralis. NCBI lineage: Eukaryota > Metazoa > Nematoda > Enoplea > Trichinellida > Trichinellidae > Trichinella > Trichinella pseudospiralis. The sequence continues at coordinate 95,396 of JYDV01000077.1, read as the reverse complement.
ACAAAAGTCCACTTTGCCAATAAAAAAGTGTGCATTCAAAATTAAATTACAGTATTAACATTTAATAAAGTAAATCAAGTACTATTAATGACTGCCATTTATGCATTTAAATTAATTAGTTTTAATACAAAGAAGTAAAAAATGATTTTAAAATTCTATAAAATAATATTGATTTATACATCCTCATCAGTAATGTTCAGCAAAATAATTAACAAAAATGAATAGTCAATAATTATTGACCTATAATATAATAGTGCTTAAGTTTTTTTATTTTTACTATTTGCTTCAAAAAACCAAAAACTTTATTCTGCTCATTAAGCAGAGGCAAACAAATATTTGCTATTTATTACTTTTAAAAAAGTTTACTTTCAACAAAACAAATTATTTAATGATATTTAGTTTTATCACGAGAATTTTTCTTTTTTTTATATTCTTTCTCTAAAACATCTAATGGTGGCAGTTCTTTAACCGCGTCTATAAGTTCACCAGCAGTCATCTGAAATTCGCTATTCATCCACTTCTGAAATAACCGCGTCAATACTATAGACATCACAGGACCAGGTTTTATATTTAAATTTGCAAGCATGTGACCAGTAACAGGAAATTTAGGTGCTTTCCAACTTTCAATAATTTTAAGTGCATCACCAAAGCCATGATATTTCATTAATTCACAAGAACGTTTATAGCTATCCGGAGTGCACGATCGTGAATATGTATTAAAACAAGCATTTTTGAAATACTTTGCTTGGTGTTGTAAATCTCGGATTTTTTTAGCTTCATCTCTTTTACCAACTATAAATTCACAAATAACTCGATCTTCTGTAGACAATTTCAATCGGCTATTCAAATCACATATCTACATAAAATTTAAAAATAAATATGACTCACAAGAAATCATATTTATAAAAAATATTTACCTGCTGTTCATTTTCAAGCAAAGCACTTATCATTGTAATCGAAAGAGGCTTAAACGGTTCTGCGATAATAAAAACTTCAGCAAAATTTTCAATCGTCGGATTCTTCGGAAGACCTAAAACTAACGTGATAAACTAGTTTATGGTGTAAAAATAAAAAGGAAACAACCAATATATGGATATATGCCACAACCGAACATTGTCGCTATTACAGAATCTGCATGTCTCCCAACAACAATTCTCTTCAACTCAAGCCATATTCGTTCTCCACTTATACCTTTGTAAAATTATATTTATTTTTAAACATCATCAACAGAACTTTTACCTGAAAGGCCTTCTGCATTATGCTTTATAGCAGACAATGTATTCAAATCATGCTCATCTGATTTATCCGAAAGACGACCGTAAAATCTAAATGAAAAGACGTAAATTTTGTTTCAAAATCGTACTAAAACAATTTATACAATAATATTTCACCTAAAGTAACGAAGGATTCTTAAATAATCTTCTTGAATACGTTGATTAGGATCGCCGACAAATAATATACGTCTATTTTTTAAGTCTTCCACACCTCCAAAATAATCGTAAACCGTGCCGTCGAAATCTTAACACTAATATATTTAGCGCAATATATTTTATGTAAAACTAAACATATAATTCTGCTGATATCATTTTAAACTTATATACAAAATGAAATTAAAAAGTCATTTGATATACTGATTTAGATTACATTTCACTTGATTTGATACATTTGGAATACAATTCGATATTTACCCATAAACATTGAATTAACTGTTAAATCGCGTCTATTGGCATCAAGAAACCAATCAGTAGTAAATTCCACTTCGGCATGCCTTCCATGGCAAGATTTATCAACTCGAAGAGTTGTAATTTCAAAATTTTGCTCCTGTATGCGACATGTCACCGTGCCTATTTAATAAACATATCAATATAAATAAAATCGACGTTTAATAAACAGAACGAGAAATACCATGCTTTTCTCCTCCTTTATTTAACATGCGTATGCTATTTTCTAGAAAAAGTTGATTCATTTCTTCAGGTCTTGCTGTAGTAGCCAAATCTATATCAACTGGTACAATATTTAGTAACAAATCACGAACGGCACCACCAGCAATTCGAATTTCATAACCTTTCTTTCTAAACGAAATAAATTTAAATAATCTGAGCCATTAAAAAAAATTTTTTCCACATAATCATTTATAAAACATAATAATAACTATCAATGAATATGACAATTTATTTAGAATGTAAATCTTATAGAATCAAAAAAATCTTTAAAAAAACAGGAAAAATATAGTAGAATAAAAATTTTGTAATATATAAAAAAGTCAAAAATATTATTAAAATAATACTACTATCCGATGCACTTACTCAAACAGCTGTTTGATCTCCATCAAAGGTGGAGTGAGAACACATTTCAACATATCACCTTCTATTTTCATGGTAAAAAAAAAATGTCTCTGTTGAAGCCTTTGTGCAGACAATAAATACAAATTCAAAGTAGCAGGAGATGAAGTGATGTTTAAATTTAAAAATTTTACAACATGACCACAAAATCTCACGTCCAGAAAAGATTTAACCATGAAATTTTACTGCTTGAAAGTCGCAACTAAATTTTAAACACAATGTCGTTCAGTAAAATAATGAAAGCAAAAAAACATTATAAAGATTAAAATGTTTTTATTCGGAAGCAATTAAAAAGTTAATCATAACATTAGATATTAAAATAAGATTAAAAGGAATAAACAAAAGCAAATCCGTCGAATATCAAATAACTTATGAAATTATAAAATATAATAAAAACTGTACAACCAATGTTGTACTTTAAAAAATCGAAAATACTTAAATTAACTATTAATTTTTCAACTACCATTAACAACTTCAAAATTGATGCCCAAATCACATTCTTACAGAAGAATGTACTTTATGTGAAAATCATGTAACAACTATGCGAAATAAAAATAATTTTTTGAAGTTATTTTTAATTGCTTACTATAACAGTGATAAAATGATAACTAAATTATATTTCTAAATTAATAATTTTATTAGCTTAATTTTATGAATTAGTATATCTTTATGTTTATGAATGACACCTGTTACAGTATATAATTACTGTAAATATGTGACTTGATAAGTTTAACAATTTCTACAAATAAGTTAGACGTAAATTTCACATAGCAGAGGTTTCATTATTCATTCAAATATTTCAAATAAAATTAATTTAACACCTTAATTTGATTTAATGGAGCGATTTGCACCTTTGGAACGAGATGTATATTTTAATGAAGATTACAGCGATGATGAAAAATGGTAAGCACTGTGCAGCGCTTTACTTTTTATTGTTGACATAAACAATTTCACAAATAAAGTATTCGCTTTTGAATTAAGTTGCTTAAGTTAAAACTTGTAAAGTGCTTCTCCACATCTCGTGATTATATCACCAGCGCTGCATGCAAAATAATTTCAATTTTATGTGAACTTTATATTAAATTTGATTAAACATTTGCAACTGCATATTATTTGTTAATAAAATATTACTATAATTATGTGTTTTCTTGATTATAAATTCTTGATTAATATGTATATTATGTAATTGTGTTAGTTCTGACAATGAAAATGACGACAATGAACTTTGTAAATCAACGGAAAAATCAGCTAGTTTTCAAAGATCTCAGATGAACGCTGAATTTGAATTAGAGATGAAATCTGAACTGGATAAAATGTTTATGGAGCAGAGTGTTCTTTCTTCCTTTACAAGCATTGAAAGTAAAGGGCTAAAGAATGAAAATAGGAGTGCTGTGAAAGGAAATTCAGTTGTTGATGATTTTGCCGATCCAGCGTTAGGTTTGAACGATAAATTTACTGCATCCGACGAAGGTATATATTTTTTTCACAATAATGATAATTTTCAAATAACTTATTTAAGAGTTTATCGACGAAAATGATATGGAGATGAAATGCAATGATGAATTGTTTTACAATCCGGAAGATGATGAAGATAATCAAAATTGGATCAATACACATCGTAGAAATTATCAACCACAAATGACATCTCATCTTCCTTTACCGAAAAGCGATGCCGTATTAAACTGCCCTGCTTGTATGTCTCTACTCTGCTTAGATTGTCAGCGGTAATGTTTGTTTTGTTTTTTGAAATAAGCATAATTTAGAATTTACATTTAGACATGTAAAATATTCCGCTCAGTATCGAGCGATGTTTGTCCAAAACTGCGACATTGGTTGGGATGAAATTCTCCATATTCCAGAAGTGAAAACTAGGAAAATTCGTGGCAGAAAGGGAAAAGGTGAACAGAGGAACGCAGTGTCCACCGTTACATCCACCTCTGATGACAGTTGTGTTGAAGATACCTTTCATCCTGTTTTTTGTTCTGTTTGTAGAACAGAAGTAGGCGTAATCGATCGTGATGAAGTTTATCATTTTTTTAATGTATTATCTAGTTATTCATAGATAAAATTTATATGAGAAATAATCAAAATAAAATTTGTGATTAGAATTTTTTCCATTCTGTTCCTTCCGGTGGTCGACAATCGACATGACGTTTGCTAACTTCTGACCAATCCGTACTTAAAACAGTTCCATGACTTTCAACCTATGAAAGAAAAACAAATAAACAGTAATATGATAAAATATTATAACAAAAATACCAATGATTTTAGTATAGCCCTTTTTTGATCATCATCGCAGTCGTCGTAAAGTTTTTGAAAAAAACCATTCAAAGTAGAACTGTCTTCTTTCTCTATTTCTTCTGTTTCCTAGCAAAAATTATGAATGCATAAACTTATGAAACTTAATAAATACACACGTAATGTGTTCGACATATTATACAGTGAACAGAAAATCATTGTTATAACAGTTCAGAATAACAAAAATTTGCATACTTGCTTCACTATTTGATCCCAATTTTTCGCCGGTTTCACAGAACTTGTTGGATACGAAGAAGTTCTACAAGTCTCTATATAACTTCAACATTAATATTCATATAATTTTTTACTTTAAAATTTTATTTTACCTGAAGCCTGAATTGAATTTCTTTCAGCATCTTCTAATGCATACCAATAACATGGATTACGTTTACGAAGTTTCAGTTCAATCTGTGTTTAACATTATATGTAAAACTGTACAAACTGTAAGCTAAAATGACAAACTTTATTAGGAAGGACTTTATAATGAGATTGATCAGGAATAATTTCTGCTGATAAATCCAAATGCAGCATAAATGGCGTATCACATTGTTTCCATTTTAAATGAACAAACTTTAATCCAAAGTTGACTCTTAAGTCGTCTTTGTTCACATCGTTCACCTTCACTGTTACCGTTACGGTTTCATCACTTTGATACCAATCGAATCTGAAAATGTTTGCAATTCTCATTTCAGATAAAATTCAATTTGACACTCCGACAATGCAAAAACATCAAATTAAAAATACTATTAATAAATAATAAACAAAACAAATCAACGTAAACAAAACATTTATTATTTAAACCTATTTGAACTTTTGCAATAGATTCACAAAATAATTATTTACTTTGCAAAATAATTTCGGAGTTTTCAAAAGCCAATAATTCACACTATTTAACGCTTACTGTTTATTTTACATAATTAAAAGTTTAATCTACATTCAACTGATTCCATTCTGATAACGCTGACAGAATCTCAATGCTGCTTCTATGCACGCTTCCATAATGTTTAACAGCTGCAGATATACATGACAAATCACTTACACAAATAACTTACTTAACAGACGAAGATTCTTCACTGAAGGCCATCTTCTATGTAAATTTCAACTGCAGTGCACAGATGCTAAAACGCTGTACAAATAGCAAATATACGATTACGAAAATCAAGTAGCGCAATAAATTTGGGTTAGTAAACAAAAAATGAAATTCAAAATTTCAAAAAATATTTATTATTTATTGGGCATAAGTATACAAATAAGGTAAAAAAATAATAGGAAATGTAAACTTGACAAAATTACAGTACCTTTAATAAAAACAACATACAGTAATCTTTTAATAATTAATCTAAAGTCTTGATTACTTTTTTTTATTGCTTACTGTAATTTGTATTGGTTTCGAAAAAATAGCAAAAAATAATGCAGACAGTTGATCAAGATGGAAATAAGGAACTAGGTGAAGAAAAACTGAATAAAACGTTAAAATGGACAAATCGTGAAAGAGTTCTGATATTTTGCTCTCGTGGCACATCTTTTCGTGATCGCCACTTGATGAATGACTTGAAGGCATTAATGCCGCATTCAAAAAGTGAGTCCAAGATGGATAAAAAAGATAACTTGCGGCTTATAAACGAAATATGTGAAATGAAGAATTGCAGTAAATGTCTTTTCTTTGAAACTCGCAAAAAGAAAGATGTCTATTTGTGGGCAGTCAACACTCCAAGGTATATCATGCACTGTTCTTATTGCTAGATAAATTAAATTTGTAGATTTCAGATAGTGTTTTAGAAAATAGTGTGATTTATATTTGTCTTTATTGTTTTAATTTGTGGTATTTACAATAATATAATAACTATAAATAGGTAAATCAAATAGGAGATACTTAATTTGAATTGAACTTAAAATTTTATGTGATAAACGCTTTAATCATGATATGAAAAAATGTTATGTTATTGAATATGAAGCCGATACTTATAAATTATGATGATATCCGTACAAGTATCTGCCAGATTGCTTTTTTCTTTTTAAGGGGCCCATCTGCTAAATTTTTGGTGAAAAATGTTCACACAATGATGGAACTCAAACTGACCGGAAATTGTTTGAAGGGATCGCGTCCACTGTTATCGTTTGACAAAAATTTTGACCGTTCATGTGCTTTGAAATTAGTGAAAGAGCTCTTTATACAGATATTTTCTACACCAAATAGACATCCGAAAAGCAAGCCGTTTGTTGATCATGTTTTGACTTTTTCGGTTTATGATGATCGAATTTGGGTACGAAATTACCAAATTGTCGACCCTAATGCTGATGCTATGGAAGAAATAGGTAACCAAATGCTGCATAATTAACTAAAGTATGAAAGTGATTGAAGTTTATAGGTCCCAGAATGACACTGCAATTGATCCTGATTCAAGAAGGTAGTTTCGGTGGTCCTTTGCTTTATAAAAATGAAAGTTACGTTAGTCCAAATATTATAAGACGCCAAATGCGCATTGCGGCAGCAGAGAAACATTTGAATCGAATGGAGGCGAAAAAATTTTCGAAAACGCAACGCGACAAGGCGGAACCAACGTTCCAAGTTGATCCTCTGGAGGATGTCTTCAATGTTGATTTAACAAAAATGAAAGATGATGAAATTTCAAATGTTGATAACAAAGCAAAGAGACAAGCGATCAATGAAGTGCGTCGTTTGGAAAAGCAGATTCTGAAAATTAAAAAGCGACCGAAGAAGAAAAAGATAGGCCAGTGAATTTAATTCTGCGCCAGTGTATTTAGATTTCGAAATAAATTTACAATGAAATTCAGTTTTCAATTTATAACTATATTTTGAAATTAGAGCAGTATAATTTTATTTTGAAACATCAAGAAGCATAAATTGTATCGCATTTCTTGTATATATTTCACGTATTCTTGTAAATAAAATTATATTACTCTTAAGTTTCAGCTTTGGTCTCTTTGGACGTAGATTGTAATTCTAAAATATGAATTACTTTTAAAACCGATAGTAAACGGATACGGACAGTATAAAAAGAAGAAAAATACATTACTTCCAACAAAATTCTGTTCTTCCAACGACCATTCCATGATATTGTCACATCCAATCTCTTCTTCTGTTTGAATCAAAATTCCTATGACATTTCCGCACAATTCATTCGCATCTGCATTAGTTTCCCACTTGTGATATTCACGCAACACAAAATATATTCCAAGCGAACGCATTGCCTCTCGACCAGCGCGGCTGGCAGAAATCTATCTCCAATATAAATTTCAGATTGTACAATTTAAAAAAAATAATCAACCTACACGATATAGCGCTTCTAAAATAGTGAATCGAATTCTGCAGTTCGCCTCCCGTTCGATAGCAGCTGTCAAATAAGTGCGCCATCCTGGATAAATGAGCTGCCATTCCCAATCGCGAAATTCTCCATATCCAAAAAAGGAATACATAAGTCCAGTAAAAAATTGTTCTTTCATGGAACTGATAATTGTGTGCTTTTCTATAATAATACATTAAAATTAATACACAAATATTAATATAAATAGTGCGACAGTATGATGAATAACCAAATTGATAACAAGCTTGGATAAAAAAGTAGTCACCTGCATCAAAGCAACAATTTCGTACAATATCAAACAAAATTTCTCGTTGCCAATGCATAGCATATTTATTTGAATTCAGCAACGTAATTATCAGCGGAGCTCCAAGATCTTCCATGAACAGAAAATCACGAACAGATTTCAACTGAGTTAAATTTCTCAGAACTGATGCCGCATGATCAATATTTGGAGAACGATTATCCAATAATGCCTTTGACAATTCGCGTACAGTGGCAGGTATATCTTTCACGTATGTCTCAAAAAATTCACAATTTGGCAACTTACATGTTAAATTACATGCCAAAGCAAGCACCAGAAAACGGCGCTGAAAATACTGATGATGAGATATACTCTCAACGACGTAGTTCATCAAATTTTCGCATGACAGTAAAAAGTTCGAAACCTCAAGTGAGTCTGCGGAAGCATTAATAAAAGCTTCTAAAATTGAAGGCTGCAACCATTCCATTGGCTTGTAAAACAATTCCAAAAGACATTTCAAAATAGAGAAGGAATCGGCAGACAAAGCTTCGCTAGACATCATACCCACAGATCGTATCTTGTTAAAAACATCGTCCTCATTTATATCATGAGCCAATGAAGTTCTGAGATCTTCAATATTCATAGCTAACAGATAAAATAAATAGAGTAGGAAAACGAAGCTACAGAATCCCCTGAATAATGAATATCAAGTATGATATGACTGAACATAAGAACTACATAAATAAATGCGCTTAAATATAGAGTGATAATTTATTTATACCGGAATATATTATTATAACATTTCTCTTTTAACCTAAAAATCATTTATCAAAACAAAATGCTTGCAAAATTTTCTTAAAACCTTAATACAATGAGCTACTGTTTACAGTAATTAAAAATGTTATTGAAAAAATTAACATTTAAAAAATATTGTTTTATATTATAATAATAAGAAAATATATGTGCATTGTTTATTTAATATGCGGAATTGTATATTTTAATAAAATGAAGTTATATTACTGTAAATTATTTTATGCTATGCCGTGCTAGGATATTTTGTTTTTTAAATATTATTTTCATTAGTTGTGTCTAATTTATCCTTCAAACTGTTGTTGATTTAAGGGTATGGTTTATTGATTCTAACTTAATTTCACTTATGAAATTACTGCGTACACTGTTTGCAAATTTGCTTTGATATGCATGCAGTAATTTGAACGTGTATAACTTTAGACTGATTTACTTTATTATAGGTGTAATATATGTGGAATATATTTACTAATTATGGGTGTCATGCTGCAAATTATACGAACTCAGTGGAACTGTGGCAACATATCGTCAAGCTTTCATTGCTTTTTATTTGATTCCCGAAATACAGTTTTGAAATTGTGGCATCGTCATAAAGGCCATTCAAAATGGCAGAATATTCGCCATACAAAAATGGCAAATGATATAATGAAACAGAGGATTTTTTCCAAATTGGCGTATAAAATTGGCGTCGCCATAAGAGGTAATCATCATTGCAGTGCGTTATTTTTTTTTATTTTGCAATCTTAGCACTTAGTATTTTAACACTTATTATTGTTCACTGCCTTATAAGGTTAAAGTTATAGTCAAATATGCATATCATTTACTTTATTAAATAAGCTTGTTGTGGCAAAGTAATGTAATGTTATGTATATTAAATTTATAGATAAAAGAAAATTATTTTTGATTTTGCTGACACTGATGCTTCATAATTCTTTTTGAAGGCGATTAAACTATATTGCAGTAAGAACATGCATTTTGTAACTTTTCGATTTTATTCAGAGTTAAATTCTAAAAGACTGATCATATTATTTCAGGCACCTTATAAACATTTCTGTTTTTCTTCATAATTGTTTCGTTAATAAAAAATAAATTAATAAACGATGATTAAATTACAGTATGCATTTCTGTTTTCAAGTTTATTTATTTATTTATTTTTAAGTTATGACAAAATATTAAAATTTTTGATAAAGTTTCTATTATAATAGATTTTTGTTCAAGTTTTATAATTTGAGATAAGATGGCTGAACAATTTTTCAAATATTAGTTTTATTTTTTGTCATACGTTAGTAAATGATTTTGAAAAGCAGTTGTATGGATAAGCAGTGACATTTATCTTTTAGCATTTATTTCAACCTAGATAGGTTTACTAAATTCAAGGATGTAATTTCAGTGACAATATATTTTTTTTATTGTTTTATTGTTCAGTTTTTGAAATCTTTTTATTAGTGATCTCTATTGGAAGGTAAGATTTGATGCATTTTCAGCTGACAACTGAATTTTTAATGGTAGTTCATTTACTTATATGTTGGATTTTTACTTTTAGAATAATGAAATAAAATATTTAGGAAATAATATGCAAACCGATCCTCATTTGAACAGAGATTTAGAAAAGCTGATAGAGGAATGTCAAGCAAAAAATATGCCAAAAGTTTCTATCGAGAGAGCTATAGAAAGAGCGGTGGTAAATTTATTTTACTTTATTTGATTTTATTGGTTTTTTTCGTATAACTATTATCAGTAATATACTTTAGAGCAAGCCTCTTCAAACAATACATTTTGATGCTAAAGGACCAGGTGGATCATTATTTATATTAGAAACACTTACAGATAGGAAAGATTTTACTAAAAATATGATACAGAAATGTTTCAATAAAGTTGGAGGGTGAGAATTAATTCATTTCTCATTCTTAGAAATAACTTAAAGTTAAAATTTTAAAATTATCTTTATTTCAGATTTTCTTTTGCAGATCAAGGAATAAGACGATTTTTTGAGCAAAAAGGAATAATAATGGTGGCAAAAAGTTTCAAAGAAGAAAACACGAATGATAAAAGAAAGCAAGCAAGCAACAATTCAACATCGTATGAGTTAAGTTTAGAAGAAGCAATAAATGTTGCCATTGATGTTGGTGCTGAAGATGTGACAGAATGCGAAGACGATGATGGAGTCAAAATGTTAGAAGTAAACAAAAAAATTTTTTAGTTGGAAATTTGGAATGTTAATTTAATTTCATTTAATTTAATGCTTAATTTAAGTTCATTTCTGATCCTTTACAAACAGCTAAAGTTTGCAATGCTTTGGTTTCACGAAATTTTCAAGTTCGGTCGAGTGAAAATGAATTCAGAAGCACAATTCGTGTCCATCTTGAAGAAAATCAACTCGAAACAGTTGAAGCTTGTTTCAAAGCACTAGAAAATGTAGAAGCCATTGCCAAAATTTTTGATAATATAGAACCATCGGAAGATGTAAAGAAATAAAAGTGAAAATGAATAATCTTTATTTTTTAAATCATTTAATTAAATGGAAATACAATAGTACTTGGTTAAATACACATTGGATATGTGCACATTTCCCTTGAGTGCACAAGATTTTGGCCTAACAAAATTTTTTGTAGTTAATTTTGTGGTATGACAATGGAGTTTATGCATTTATAAATTATACAATTTTTATTTTTTAATTTATATATTTTTCAATAACTGTCAATGTCATTTAATCATATATTGTAAATCTTTTAATGCTTTAAACTCATATGCTAAGAGTTTTGTTTAAACTTTAAACTTAACTTTAAAATTCCAGTCTGCTTATTTTAAAGTTTCAAATAACTATACGGATGGCTTAATGTTTGAAAATTAGTTTGTTCTTGTTGCTCCAGTTGAACGGTTGCTTTTTCGATTGCTTGAAAATGGAAAAAGTTTTTCAAAGAATTTTTAGTGATGTCGTCAATGCCATCAATGATGAAAGCGCATTTGTTGGCAAAGTTTTTGGTAAAATTGAACAAAGAAGTGGTCGAAGTCGTTATCAAGCTGCGATTTTGGTGGCATGCATGATTTGCATCCTGGTGGCTGTATACAACCCGGCTGTAAAATTGTTGTGCAACTTGATTTGCATTGTCTATCCAACAATGAAAACTTTAGCAGAGATGCAATCCATTAAGAAAAGCAAATGCAAGCAGTGGTTGTTTTATTGGGTTATTTTTAGTTTGTTTACAGTTGTTGATTTATTTGTTGACTGCAGTATCTTATTTATTGCAATCTATTGGTTACCGAAATGCATTTTCTTTCTTTCGCTTTTTATGCCAAGCTGTCTTGGAGCTGAAATATTGTATGAAAAGTTCTACCAATCTCGCTACAGTCAACTTATATCTGGCTGTACTACTGCTGTGGAAATGACTACAGAATAACCACAGCCATCATTATTTTTTACTACTCATCTTTTTATTCATTCATTAACATTTTTGTTTTATTTTTTATATTGCATTTATTTGTCTATGCAGCATTAGATTACCTTCATCTTTGAATAATGTTGACAATAGACTGTACTTGAAAATGATATTCTTTCTTTAATAAAATTATAAACTTTTATATTAAGTTTTCTTTTACTTGTACTTTCCAGTAAGAATTTAAGTCATCATGATCGAAATTGAAAGCTGATTTTTCAGTTTAAGGTTTAAATGAAAAATCAATCTAATCACAAACTTAAGCATAAATGTATCAATGAGCAAAGTATGTGTATGCAAACTCGGTTATAACAATACTCGGTTATGAGGATCGAAATGTTTGTTCCCCCCCCCCCCAGACTACCGTCATAACCGAATTCCACTGTATATTAAATCATTCTGCAAATTGCAAAATGTCATCTACAAAATTAAATATTTACTTCAACTAGATCACAATGCAGTCACTAAAGCGTTAATAAAAGCATTTCAACATACAACGTGGCTCATGAGCTGTTTTTTCAATATTAGGCAAATGCTTATTGCCTATTATCAATAAAAAGCAATTTTCAACATTAAGCGTAACATAAATAATACCTCACGTAAAGATTCAAAAAGTCATTTGAAATGAATAATCCATGCAACCTGGCGGTCAAATACAAAACACGTTTAGAAGGCATGATGTTCGTTGACCGTAAGTCTGCATTACTTAGCAGTGACTTCGAGACTAAACAATGATGAGCATGCTATTGGCATTCAGAAGCCTGCTTTCTATTAAGTACTAGTGTTTACATGGACTAAATGCGTAATGGTGTTCAACTGCAGAAGAAGCTTGTTGTTGTGTAATGAAACAGATCACATATTGAATCAGAGTCACATTAACAAGAAAAAGTAGAATTCAAATTTCATAACGCTGGAAATGGCTTGAAGCAGGAAAGCCAACAAATCTATAATAAGTAAATAAGTGTGCTTCATCTGTAATAGTACCAGAAGGCAGATACACTTCAGTTAAACACTGTGCAACGAACATACTACTAAACAAAGTTCGCTAATAAACAGTAGTTTGAATATTTGACTAACAAATGAAATTAATCACATTTTTCTTAAATATAAATGTTAAAAAGAGGTTTGGTTTGGTGTAATATTAGTCTACCTTTCGTTCTCTTACTCCTTCCACGCGGCTGTTTAACCCTCCTATGCTGTTTCGGGTAAAATTGACCCGTTTTGATATTTGACTCGCGATTTCTTCTTTATTTCTTAAATTTGGACAATGAAATTTTATGAGTTTTTTAATTTATGGTATTACATTTCAACAGAAAATTGTAACTCATTTGGTCTGACCGTAATTGCAGTGACGATTTTGGTTACAGGTCATTTTGACCAAAACGATTTATACCACGTTGAATATTATAAACTGGAATAAAATTTTTTTATCAAACTATTCTTTGTATGAAGCTGCTAAATTATTTGAGAATAGAAGGGGCAATGTTTACACTCTGCTTTCTGATTCATGATTCTGGTTTATATAAGTCTCATGGAGGAGCAACAAACAGTCTCTGGAATACAGAGAATGGAAAACCAATATTATCCAACAATATTTCGTTGCACAATTTTCAACGTATCTCCAGACAAATACAGTTTGATGACCGTGAGACGACATTACATTGCCATGAAAAGGATTTATTAGCAGCAATGCGAGATATGTGGGATGATTGGGTGGCATGTTTATCAATGATGCTCAATCCTGGTGCTTACGTGACTGCGACTGATTCCATTCAAAGGAAGTGGCTCATTTCGGCAGCATATGCTGAAAAGCCAGCAAAGTATGGCATCAAAGTTTGGAACCTTTGTGACGCCAAGACTAGCTGTGCATAGCACATACCGATCTTCACAGGAAGACGCGCATCAGGTATTCGTGAGAAAAATCAAGGTATGCATGTGGTGCTAAATCTCACATGCCGGACTAAAAGAGAACAGCGTTCCATGTAATAATTTTTTACCTCTCCTGAATTAGCAACGCAACTTCTCAAGAAGGAGCTCACGACACTTGGCACAATGAAAAAGAACAAGCCTGATCTACCACAAGAATTATTGGAAGTAGGAGGGCGAGTTGTCCATTCATGAAAGTTTCTGTTCACAGAGCAGTGTACAGCAGTTTTCTACATTCTTAAAAAACACAGGATGGTGCTTGTTTTTAGTTCTATGTACAAGGACGCGCCCTTCAGTACTGGAAGTGACTGTAAGCCAGAAATGATTCTCGATTATAACGCCACAAAACGTGCTGTGGGCAACTTGGACAAAATGTTGGCATCATGCACCTGCGAACATATGACTGCAAGATGGCCACTAGTCCAACAACAGCTACCTTTTCTGTGAAACACAGTAGCCCTGAGTGGAAGTATTCATCAATGGTGTCCTTGATTTTTGTATGGAAATAGTTACTCAAAGGCACACCAATGCAATCTGGATAGCAGAATGCTGCTTGGCAATGAGGGAAAAGGAGTGATTGACCAACTCAACAGGCATCTGCGATGCCTCACATGCAAGGGTCCGTTTAGCGGCGAGATAAAAGCAGGTAAAGCATTCATGCCGGTAGTCAAGAAGAAGTTTTCAAAGTTCATCCGGATGGCATGGGATGTAATGTCCGGTCTGAACCCGGTAAGGAAGACAATCTGGAAAATTTCCTTGACTTCGTCCAGGTGCACACTAACGTCCAAGGCACTTGAGTTGCCGTCAAAGCCATCACACAGTAAAATAGTTAAAACTTAAAAATTAGTAGTTGACAGAGGCGTTTTGTCTTTTACAAAGTATTCATAGATTTAATTTTTGAAATCGATTTAAACTTTTTTAATGGTGACAATAATTGCGCAAGTTGAGTGTTATTAATAATAAAAATATCTTTGCAAAGTGTAGCGTTGTATCTCTTTTTATTTATAAAATTTCACGATCTTTCATTGAACAAAATCAGCAGAATAGTTTAAAACAAATATAACTTTAAAATGTTGGTGCTTTATTTTTGTTTAAAGTTTAATTTTGTTTTCACAATGAATGAGCTTTAAAATATTCGTCATATTTCAGAAAAGAATTTCTTAAGTTTGTAATTTTTCAACGTTTTCAGCAATGGAAGGGGGTGTTTCGTTTGGTTACGGTGGGGCATCATCCTGTAATCGAAATTTTGCGAATGCTACCGAATTTCTGAAAGATCTTTACAAAGAGAAAATTCTTCCGGCTGAACAAGCGATGAAATTACAACTGGTGTATTCTGGTCATTTGACTGACGCAGAATTCGAATCACCACCGATGATTCTTGTAATTGGACAAGGTGGCGTTGGAAAAACGACAACAATCCGTTACCTGATGAATGACACTTATCCAGGCATGGCTTTTGGGCCTGATGGAACGACAGAAACGTTCACAATTGTTGCATACGGAGATTATCCGCTTGTAGTATCTGCGGAAACTCTACTTCACGATCAGAAGTTCCCATATTCAGGTACAAGTAGAAAAGTTTAGCTCGAAAATTTTTGCTTCAATTGAATATTAAATTGATTTTGCTTCATCGCAGGTATATCAAGTTTGGGAAGTGAATTTGTGAACAAATGCGTCACTGCTTTCACACCGTGTCCATTGCTCAAGCATATCAATTTTGTTGATACGCCTGGAATTGCGGCGTGCCGAGGGGAAGAAAAAGGATCCGATTACGATTTTCAGGCTGCATTGGCATTTTTTGCTGAAAAAGCGGATTTAATATTATTTTTATTTGACGCTTTTACGATGAATTTTTCCAACGAGATGAAACGCGTCATATTCTCGATGCAACAATATGAAGAAAAACTTTTTGTAAGTTTGAAAGCAAAAAGTTCATTTTTAACCAACTTATTTTATTTAGATTATTTTGAACAAAGCGGACAAAGTGGATCTTGCCGAAGTTGGAAATGTTCATTGTTCATTGATCTGGCAACTTGGACACATCATGAAACGTAGAGAAATTCCCCCAGTTTTTATTGGCTCCCTTTGGGAAAGTCCATTCCAACATCCAGATCTGCGTGAATATTATGAATGCGCTCAACAGGCGCTTTTGAAAGCGATCAGAACATTGCCACGTTCTGTGCACGTTCGACGTTTGAACGATGTGATAAAACGAGCAAAGTTGGTGAGTAAAGAAAGCATAGATTATGTTGCAGTGCAAGACAAAAAAAATTAATCATTTCAGGTAAACATGCATGCACTAATTGTCAAAGAAATTCGTAACAAATGCCTTATTAAAAAAGGCTTGATTGGGCGGTATCTTTTCAAAAAAATGGCTGAACATTTGGAGAAGACAATTTATCCAAAGTTGATAATGGTGCACAAAATTTCAAGTAAAAATTTGCCAAATTCAGATATTATAAAGAGCATGATTCGAGCTGGTCATTTATCAATTGATAATTGCATCACTGATGAGATGGTCAGTTTGTTGGAAGAATTTTTGTCCAATGATATCACTGAACTGGTTGCATCACTTCCAAAAGATTCGCAGGTAATGTTGTTCGTTGTTCTTCTATGCATGTTGTCCATGGACCAAGGAATCATTATCATTGAATATATAATGCTCGTTGACAATTTTTTAGAGTGAAAGTATTTTTTCGTAATAAAAAATTTTTTTATAGATTCCACTGCTAAAAGCTGGTCGTTTTGGAGATCCGGTGGTCGGGGTTAGCTGCGAACCAGAAAACTGGTGTGTGATCAATTTGGAAGCAAAATCACGACACTGGAAAGAGTTGTTTTATTCATTGAATCCCCAACGTGGATTGCTGCACTGGTCCAAAGCTCGTGATCATTTAAATTCGTACAATTTACCGTTGCCAGTGTTGGACCAGATTTGGCGTCTAGCAGACGCAGATTTCGATGGGATGGTTAGCAAGGATGAATTTTATTTAATTCTTTGGCTAATTCATCGCACACTCAACGGTAACAAAGTGCCAGATATTTTGGAAGAGCAAATAAAGCCGCCCACTCATTTGAGAAAAATGCAACAAAATGGGAAAATGAAAAAATTTATCCCTCCATGCTGTTCAAAACCGCAATCATCCAAGAAAAAGTGCCGACTGACGCAAACTTTGAAATGATGTATTAATTTTAATTGTAATTTTGTCGTTTGTCTAAAATTATAATTTGTGATTTTATTTTTGAAAATAATGTTCATAATAACAACTGTTACGGTAATTTTAAAAATTTATCTTCTATTGTATTTTTAATAAAAAAATTTTTTTAAATCTATTCATATTCTTCACTTGAACTTGGCGTAATTAATATTTTTAAACGAATATATTCAAATTTACATTCTGCAACGTGCTATGCAGTATAGTGTGAAAGTGGGTGTTGTGGATGGCGTGTGCGCGTGAATACAAACAACGCTTGCTAGCTGTGTTATCTTTACAAATAAAGTTTCCATGCGCAACAAAACAGAAAAAAAGCATATATTTCATCTATTTATTCATATTAAAAAAATATGCATAACTGAAAACCAACTGTAACGTCAGTAGTTTGTAATATGCTAGTTTCTTTTAAAAAAAAATTCTGTTAAATTTGTTTTTATAAATTTCTTCAAATTTATTTAATTTGACATTCTTTAAATAAAATCTGCTATTGGCAGTTGTCATAATATTACGTAAAAAGTATGAAAAATAAACACTGATGAGTACATATATTCATAAACAAGCAGTAATGTAATAAATGGAGTGCAAGTGAAAATTGATGTCACTGACGTGCGTGCAGTTTGCAAATTTTTAATACAATATTTAATTGATATAAATTTGAAATCAACATTCATAACAACATAAAACAGTTCGTGTTGAATAGCAGTTACAATTATTGATGATGAAATAAACTGATGAAGCATTAAGGTTTTTTATAATTTAATTTGCATTTCATTTTGTTTTGCTTTTACATAAATTTAATACAGTTCATATGTCAGAAAATTGAAAAGTAAGAAAAATAAAAAAAAATTTTACATACAAGCTACTGGCTCATGATAATTGCAGTCAAAATGCAGATGTGTGCAAAATTATGCATTCATTCTTCACTGCTAGAGCTTTCACTTTTATTTCGTTTATTATTCTTGCTTGATTTGCTCTTTTTTGATTTGTCTTTTGTTGTTTTCTTTTTCATTGATTTCTATTAAAAATTTTAAAATAAATTCTCAAATAACAAAATTAACAAGTATATAAAACTAGTATAATATTTAAAAAAAAAAAAGAAAATATTACATTTTTTGCAGTAATGTTTATTAAATTTTAATAAACATTAAAGTATTATTGTTATTATTTTTTTTTCATAAACTTACTTTCAATAAAGAGGCTAATCCTGAAGATTCTTCTTTATCTTTAGCTTTAGCTTTAGTTTTACTTTTACTTTTCAAATCCGTTTGTCCAATGTATTCATTTACAACTGGAACGTGTTTGATTATATTTTGTACTTTTTCTTGATGCTTCTCCTGAAAAAAAAAAGAGAAAAATACTTTTTTAATTGTTACACAAAATAAATAATAATTTTTACAAATAAATTTATTTTATGAGATTGAATGAAAAATAATTACCGGCAATTTTTTCAATACCATATTTGACATTTTGTTTGTAACCGTTTTCATCATTTTCTGAAAACGAAAACAAAAACTCTGACAAACCCCAGGAAAAGTATTTCAAAAAAAAAAAAGAAACACTTAAAAATTATATTAAATAATACTAATTACAATAATTTATTGCTTCACTGTTGTAGATGAACAACAAAAACAACTTCACGTACACAAAATAATGTAAAAATAAAGAAATATTACTGCATATACAAACTGAACGGTTAATTTGCATTTCTTTTTAAAAAATTAAAACATTTTTTCTATTGGACATCAAAAAAATATTATACTTAAATTTGATTTTTTGTAAATTTTTAAAAAGAGATGCTAAATGCTTTTTTTTTTTTACAAAATTTCATTCGACTAGCCGGTCGGGGGAAATAAATAATCAGCAAAATGCTTACACACTGGCATAAAGTGATGATCATAGTGCCGACAGCGAAAAGACAAATGAACAATCGCATTGTAGTAAAAATTTAAAGTTTTTTTTTATTCAAATAAAAAATTTTTATTTTTCTTATCATCATTTATATATATATATATATATATATATACATTTATTTATTATACGGTGTGACAATTTAACGTACCAGGTGAATTTAAACAAATATTAATTCAGCAATTTCATTGCAAATGTTTTTGCTACGATTTTTAGCAGTGTGAAATTTTAATGGCTGATGTATGTGTTTAACAAAATTGGTTGGTTGGCTGTATTGTTTTTCATTTCCTTCTTCTCACTTCCACAACCAGAAAACATGTAAACATGCTAAATAGCATGCATGTTGATTGAATATGAATGATAATTTATCTGAATTGATTAAAAAAATTTTTTTTTTCAAATAAATTCAACGAAATACAATTTCAGTAAAAAACAAAAAATACTAATAATTCTCTTGTCAAGCATTTATTATTCATTATGAAAATTGCGTTCCAGTTGAAATGATGAAAATTTTTTAAAAAATGCTCAATACAAAACTTTTCCAAAACCGGCAAATCAAATTGATTGTTTGTTCATTTTTGGAAACATTCACTTATCATTCATCCCGTTCAATAAATTAATTTATATTATGATTGATTGGTCATTCGTCATTTTTTCATTTACAAAATTAATCATTGAAAAACTTATTTTTTACTCCCCCCCCCCCCCCAAAAAAAAAAAAAACAAAAATACTGAAAAATAATGAACAATTTTATTAATTTTTCATTTTATTATTAAGCTCGTAGAGTTCAGTTTATTAAGAAAAAAAAACAAAAGTGTGCAAAACTAACAAATGCTTGTTTCATCATTTTGAAAAGCATATTTACAAGAAAGAGTTATTTGCAGAAGAAAAATAAATAAATAAATAAATAAACATTTAACTTTTTGGCTATAGAGTAAGAAATGTAAGATGCTAAAATATAAAAAAAAATTCAACGGGATTCAAGGAAAGGACGAGCAGATCCCAAATTTTCACAAAAAAATGGCAAACATTCTTTGGTATATTAATGTTTTTTGTTACTGCTTGAGCTCAATAATGCGGTCTGCTTGCTGCACAAAGAAAATGTGGAAGAAAGCTCTTCAAATCACTTTGAAAAGTTTTGATTTTTTCCTCGGGTCTAAACGACATCTTTCGGTCCTAGACGAGCATTCGACTGTCTCGGCAGCGATCTTTTACCTACAATTACGCATATATAATGTGTCTGTGTGTCTGTGTGTGTGTACATGAAATCACATATAAATTAAAACAATGTGTGACAACAATATGTTCATTAAATATAACTTGCTCTTTGAAAATAAAAACTTATGCAAATTGAATTAATTGAAAAAGTAAAAACACTCACTGTTGTATATGGAAGGTAAAATTGGAGACGGTAAAGGCTGCCTTGGATGAGAGCAGCCGAGCAACAAATTTTGCTTGTTGCTATTATGACCAATATTATGATTACTGCTATTATTATTATCATTATTATTACTGTTATTATTATTATTATTATTATTTAATGGCCTAACAACAGAAAATTTTGCAGACGGCTGCAAGAAATGTACATCGGGGCCAGTCAAATCATCATCTTCAAATTCTACAGGCAGCTTGCGTTCGTCCATGTCTGGTTCGTCATCGTCATCATCATCATCATCATCACCATCATCATTGTCGTCGTCGTCATTTTGACTATACAAACGACATTTGCTATCATCTTCTGCAGCACGTTTGGACCGAAACTGTCTGCTGTTGCTGCTGGTGCCGCTGCTATTAGCACCGATACCACTGACAAACAATTCTTTGGTTGACTGTGGCTGACGACGAGACTTAAAAAAATGAATCATAATTATATATATAGAACAACTCACAATCATATAATTAATTATTCAGTCCAAAAATCATCTGTTCAAACTCACTTCCACTTTTACTGGAAACCGACTGTCTGGTGAGTACAAACGTTCAGTTGCAGCAAAATGCACTGCACTTTGTGCCAACATTTCATCAGTAACCGGTGGTGGTGGTTGCTTAGGTGGCGGTGGAATAAAGTCCAACAGTGTCGGTTGCTGAGCTCGAATTTTTCGGCTATTTCCATTGCTACTACTTGTGCCAGCTGACAACAATGAAACAACATCTGTTTGTGGTGGGCTGTTGTTGTTGTTGTTGTTGTTGTTGCCATTTGCTGTCTTATTATTATTATTCTCTGGAGAGATAAGACTTCCAGCACGCTTCATGCCAGCAACTGTTGAATGTTTGGAACGTTCACGATCCAATGGCAATTGCATTGTCTGATGATGCTGAGGAAAGCAAACTTGTTGTTGCTGTTGCTGCTGACGTTGACGATGCGCATTCATAACCAATGTAGTAGTTGCATACGGGGTCGGTGAAGGAGGTGATGTGGGGCAATAATAAGCATTGCCAGGCAGATCCATAGATGGAATCTGATGATAATATGAGCTGCTGGTATTTGACGGTCTGTATGCGCCGCCTACTGAATAATTCAACTGACTGAGCTCAGTGTACGGCCTTTCCAAAGATTTGGTGGAAAAGAAGACTGGCGCCGGCTGAAGGCGTGACGGCGACTCAGCTCCAACCATATATCTCGAACTCAGCGAAGTCACTGTCAATGTAGCCGGATGCGATCCCGCCGCTTGATAAAACTGCTGCGGGTCGATCCACAACGCCTCCCGACCATTGTTCAACACAGAGCCGTCGTTTATTTTTATAAACGGTCCGTTTGTGCATTCGTGTTCAGCACTTTTCTTGTACGCTCGACGCTTACGCCACCAGAACACGGCAACCAACAAAATCAAAAAACTCCACACCGCTGCTCCAATAACCGATATAAACCAAGGCTCTTGAAGCAGAGCGTTCAAACGTCCCTGCGGTGTGGACAGTGCTTCCATTGTCAAATGGCTTCTCAACGTCGCCTCATCCATCGTTACCACGCCTTCACAAAACTGACGCCCAAGACCGGCAGTGGTGAAAGCGCCTACGCGTATTCTGTAAGTGGTGCCGGGTTCCAAGTGGAACAACGTCACACTGGCAGCCCGTTCGCTAGCTGTTATGTTGCGCAAAATGCGTCGGGTCTCGTTGGCAATCACCAATATGGTGTAACCTCTCAGAATGCCGTTGATTTGATCAAGCGGCGGTGGTTTCCAAGCTACCCTGAGCGTGGTCAAATTGGTCATCCGAATTTGCATATCGCCAGGCGGTGCGTTGGGAGCTGAGAACATGAAAATCAACATTATCAAAAAGCTTTTTTTTTTAAAAAAAAAAAAATTTGTCCAAACCAAACAAACAAACTTACTGGCTTCAGTGGTGAGCACATCGAGAACGTTGCTCGGATTGCCTTCGACCGATCGAAAGTACGGCGTGATGAAGAACAAATATTTCGTGTACGGTTTCAAGCCGCCAATAACCCTGGTCCAAACGGGTCCCTCGTCAAAGTTGGTCACATTGACCAAACCTTGTTGATTGGTCTCAGCAGCTTGCCAGCGAATGTAAAAGCCAGTGATTAAGAGTTCAGTACGAAGAAGCTGAATGTGAAGAAAAAGCAAAAAAACCATTAAAAAAAAAAGAAGAACACACTACCACCACACAAACTCAGTCAATGTACAAGTACTGAAAAAAAAAAAAAATTTACCTTCCAAGAAAGTCTCACTGAAGTTTCGTTGACTGCTTTGACTTCACGTAATTTCACCAGCTGCACATCTGACAAACTTTTTCTAGCCACTTCCAAATCAATGTCGATAAAATCTCTCACAAAACCTACGTATGCACAAAATTGTTCATATAGATCCAATTGCATGCAGATGTTTTGCAACTCTCACCAGCAGATTTAGTACGCACAACAGAAGAGAACAAACTTGGCTCGCTAATTCCGTGATGATTGACCGCACGAACGACAAATACGTACGATGAAACTGGCTTCAAACGACGTACAACAAACATTGGCGATCGTATCAAATCGACCACACTTGCCCAATAAGAACCCATCTGTGGACTGTAATACTGAAGACGATAGCCAAGAATCGAAGATGCACCAGCATTGTCAGGTGATCTCCACTGCAAAGTGACTTCAGTATCGGATACGTTGACCACTCGAGGTCGTCCTGGTGGAGATGAAAATGTCGACGGTTCAGGCATTCTTTCAAAAATAACGTTTGGATTTGTATGAGCTAAAATGAAAAAAATCTGTTGTCCAGATTAAATAAATAAGTAAATAAATAAATATATATATATATATATATATATATATATTGTTAAAATGTACAAGTTTACCTTCCACACGCAAAAAAGCGGACACCTGATCTTCTCCTTTGTGACTTTTCACATTGCAAGTGTACAAAGCAGAATCTTCTTTACGTAAATCTTTAAATGAAACAAAAAAGAAAGAAAAAAACAAAACATTTTCATTTTTCCCGTTTATTTTATACCTCTTATGTTTAAATTTCCACCGGGTAAAATATTGAAACGATCGCTGGATTCAATTGGGACGCCATTTTTCAGCCAAGTTATATCGTACGCTTCACCACTGGATTTTGCCAAACAAGGCATAACGGCTACAGAATCCAAAGGCAGTGTTTGATTGGCCGGTCCACGTATTATAAGAGGAGGTAAATACGAGCTCATATCTGAATTGTGCAAATTAAAAGAAAATTAAAAGCAATTATTTATTTATTTATCAATTAATGCAATCACCGTCAACTGTAACCCTGACAAAAGCTTTGGCACTGTTCGAGCCAGCTGCATTCAATGCTGTGCAGACGTAGTTGCCTTCGTCCGTAGAAATGACATGTTGAATAGATAAATCGCCCTTTGCTGACACTTGTACCCGACCATCCACAGACCGAAATCCGGGAAACATCAGTTCCTAATGCGAAATGGGATCATCATTTCATATAAAAAGAAAAGAGTACAATATTATAATAATAGCACTAGTGGCGGTTACTTGAGCGCCTTCTTTGGACCAAAACAACGACGGCGGTGGACTACCATTGGCTTCGCAAAGCAGGGAAATTTCACTTCCCTCTTTCACGTCCACATCCCTTGGTCCGTCAGTGAACCAAGGCGGCGATTGAACCACCAGCTTCGCGGATGCTTCAACAGCACCAGCTGCATTTTTACCCTTGAAAAGCAGCAGTATTCTCAAAATCATCACACAAAATAAAACAAAACGAAATAAAAAATAAATAAATAAATAAATAAATCCAAATTACTGAACATATATATTCGCCTTCGTCAGAAGCGACAATTCGTTCAATTTTCAACGAATAATCGGCAAGCATTCGACTACGTCCAGCAGGCATGACTCCATTAGCCTTGCGCCATTGGACATCCGGTTTTGGATCACCTGATATTGCACAAAGAAACAACGCTTCCGAACCAACATCAACAGCAATATCATCCGGACGAGTTTTGATTTCTGGTTTCTCTAAATTAAAAAAAACAAACAAACAAATTATTAAAATTGTGAAAAAATTTAAACAAACAAACAAACCGTATATGAGAAGTCGCCCAGTTTTGCTAACACGTTCTTGGACCAAATTTCGAGCAACACATGAATAAAAACCAGAGTCCGAAGTCTGCACGTTGGTGATGATCAAATTGCCGCTCGAATGTATTGTTCTTCGTGAATCGCCGTCCAAATTTAAATCTTGATTATCTTTTTTCCAAGAAACTACAGGCTCTGGATAACCTTTCGGAGGACTGCATTCCAACAGTGCCTGTTTGCCGACCACCGCCGTCACCGGCTTCGGGTGGACACGAAATTCCTCTTTAAGCCAAGCAATTTTCAAAGTTGCATTCCGACTGCGAGCTTCTCCACGGGCATTGCGCACCAAACACCAGTATACACCTGCATCGGAATTTTGATTTCTACCTAAATTATATCAGAAATGTTCATTCAAATTATCATCATCAATAAATAATTATTAATAAACAAGTGAACTTGATTGAATAAACTACCTTGATTGACAGCTTGCATCAAAAACAACGAACCCGAAGGAAGTATTACTCTAGTCGAATCACTCTCTTCTGCAGCAGTTACCAAAGGTTTCCCATCTTTGAACCAAATAACTTGTGGCTGAAAAAATAAAGATCAACATAACAAATAATAACAATAAAAGCTTTTCTTACCTGCGGATTTCCAGTTGCTTTACAATTCAACGTTACCGAATCGCCTGCAGCAACAATTTCATCCGATGGATGTTCCAATATTTGCGGTGGGCCCGGTGATACAGTAGTGACTTCAAACTCTGAATGAAGAGATCAATTTCAAATTGCAATTGCAAAAATTTTTTTTAATAAAAAAAAATACATTCAATTCTTACATTAAAAGAATAAACTGAAAAAATATGAAATAAAAAACTGGTATCAAATGTAATTCTTCAAAACAATGGTTATCATTCAAATAAAAATGCCAAATACAACAAAACTTTGCCAATTAATCTAGTTATACAAGGTAAAAAAATAAAGTATCTCTTAGAAAATTGTCATTACACATATTATAAAACATCAACAACGAGGACAATATAATTGACCCTGGGAAAAAGAAAAAATTATTGTCATGAATTTCATCGACCTCATTAAAAAAAGTGGTACACTCAATATTCTCACACATAACTTTTTTTTTTGCAATTACATACAGATGCTTTCAAATGTAGAATTCTTTGCAAATTGTAGAAGCACATTTTACAAAAACGATCAAAAATTACCTTTAACAATCCTTTTTCACAAAGTTTACTGCAATTAATGCTTTGCAAAAAAGAAAGAAAATCATAGTTGAAATAAACAAATAATCAAAAAGAAAGTCAAAATTATGAAAAAAAAAACATTTTCAATAAACATGTCACAGCTGCACTCATAGAATTGCATATTGTAAATACAAATGCATATTTTTCTTTTTAATTAATCTCCTATCATTACAAGTTCAAACAATCTGACTGCAATTCATCCTTTTTTTCAATTTTTATCAAAAATTGATCATAATGAGATAACAAAAATTTCTGAATCTTCCCTATCACAGCACATCAACATATTAACAATAAAGAAATATATATAATTTATATCTCACCGTCATCGTAGGAACTGAATGCAATCGCAAACGGCGTCAAAATGATTGCAAAGCAGAACGAAGCAAGCCAATCACGTATCACGAAGCCACCACTCATGGCTGGTACAATCCCACCACCGCCAACAACACTACCTGCTCATTTGCATTGTTGCGTTTGGTTTATTCAAAATTCTTAAAATAAATTATTCATGTAAAAAAAAGATATCATTGTAAAACAAAAATTAAACAAACTCGAATTTCAACTCAAACAACTAACTATTGCAAATAATTTTTCAAATTCAATAAAATTGCTAATCGACGTGTCCTGGTCAGTTATGACAATTATAACTGCCCTTGTCACTCAAAATTAACTTCACTGGCGCCTAAGAAATAATTGCGGCCTGATGATGAAAGAGGAGAAATGAAATATTAATAAAAATATTCTGTCAACAAGTAGATTGATAATAATAATAATAATAATAATAATGAAAGTTGAAAAAATAAAAATTATACGCATATTCTTTGAATATAAAATTGCACAGTTTGTGAAAGGAAGTGCAGCAATAATATGTGTAGAATAAAGCGATTAGCGTTCAAACGACCACTCCAGAGCTTTTCATCAATTATTATTATCATAATCATTACTGCTGGCCGCCGTCGACACAAATGCCACCGCCGACAGAGCAGCTTAATTGAATGGCCGATTGTTGCAAGTGGTCGTTGTCCACTCACTAGTGACCGCGTGAAAGCGCCACGACCCGGCCTCGGCGGCGTGTCGACATTGAGCAGTTTTGGTAGGAGAAATTTTCACCTCGGCATCTTTCATTTTCCCTATTTTTCCTCTGCAACAGACAAAAATCGATTTCCTCCAATTTGCTGCCCCAAGTGCAAAAGGAACCAACCAATCACCAAGGACAACATGCAAAATCGTTAGAAAATGCATCTTTTTTTTTGATTAAATTAAAATTTTACCATTAAAACAGAAAATACAAATAAAAATTTGTTGCACAACTGCAACCAATTTGCCAACATGTGGAAATTTGAATTGACAACAGATGAAAATGTCATTTGAACAAGCAGAAAAACAAACTCAACAACGTTCTTGATGAGAATGCTTGGATGGAAATTTCGCTGAACAAAGAAAAAGAACAAGTGATGATGCGCAATTGAAAACGTGTCAACAGAAACTGGTGCTTCTGTGTTTGTATGTGCATGTGTGCTCTTGTTTTGAAACTCAAAAGCAAACCAGGTCCACATTAAAACTTACGTTCATAAAGAAAAGACTACAACAAATTTATTCAGCCAATTTTACTGAAAATCACAAAATTTTACAAAAAAAAAATTATTTATCATTTTAAAATTCAAAAATAATACCCAAATTTATGCAAAAAATACAACGACACTACACCAAGAACTGTTCACAATTGCATCAAGGTAACCGCAAAATACCTTGTAGTCAAAAGTGCTCAAATTTCTCATCAAATGCTTACCAAATGTAATCAACTAATAGAATAATGATTAAAAAAATTAAAATATATTCCAAAAAAATATTCAAAAATATACTTTTCAATGATCGATTTTATTTCGTACTGAAGCCAATGAGAATTACAGTAAGAAATAAAAAATATGATGTGCAAGGTAAAGTTGGTGCAAATTCAATTTTTTCCTCAATATATACAATAAAATTGAACAAAAAAATTTATTCACTAACTTGATATGTGAGATTAAAAAAAATATGCAACTAAGCATAAAATTAAAATAAAAATAATTTGAAATTAATATGATCGCTTTTTGAAATTGCATTTTTTTATTCAACACATCAAATAAATAACATTTTAAATAGAACGTATAAAAATGTATTTTAAATTATCAAATACTTTTTCTCAAAAATAAAAAATTACATATTTTTCATTGAATCTATTTTGCATTATTATTATTATTATTATTATTATTACTGTGCAGATGTGATGAGATTGGATAAAGTTGACAGTGCTTCATTTAGAACGCAGGAAGAGAAGGTGATATTGTGATTCTCTTTCCACCTGCAAAATAAATAAATTTATTTTTGTGTAGTAGGGAATCAATTGCGCTTGAGTGGAGAATTGCAATTGCTATTGCAGCAATAGGGTGTGCTTCCGCCGGTGTTTTGGCTAATTTAGCCTAACCGATAAAGTGATCGAAGGGAAAAGCTAGAAATGCTTCTTCTCTTTCATTTGTAGCATTGCTGAAATACAGGTCAACTGAAAAGAACATGCTCAATGTAGATCAACGTCAGAAAAACAATATCAGCCAACAATACTAGCCAGCTTGTTGCCTGACCCGACCTCAAGCCGACAAATCTGAACATGTCAACGCCCAGAGTATCTTTTTGCATCTTTTTTACATTACAGTAAAATAATTAAAGCACATTAATACAAATGAAAATGAAATCAACGCAGAATTATCATATTATTTGGTTAGTCGATATTTGCGATTGGATTCGACGACAACCCTGGCTTTATAATCTGTCGTGTGAGTTGAATTTTAAGCTTCACTAATTCTTTTATTTAAAAGAATACCGTTCAATTATGCTCTTGTTTAACCAAAATCAAATCAAAATTGCAGATATTAAATAATTCTATTGATAATTGATGCCAATAATTCCGTTTTTTCAATAATTTTTAAACCACTCAATTATTGTATCATTTGAACTTAGCATGGAACAAAGTGCTTGTCGTCAATTAAGGTGACTATTTTACACTTAAATTGCGTATTATTACCATTACAAAATGCCAAAACAAAAATGCGAAAACATACATAATTCATATATTTTGTGTGTAAACTGTATTGTGTAATTTTTTTTATTCTACATATTTGTTAAAGTTTTTCTTTTCTTTGTCAACAAAAATTAATCTTAACCAATATATTGTTAAGAAAAATTTGTCAATTTAATATATTATCCATGCAAAAGAAAGAAAAAAGACAAAATTCAAATTTCGCTTGCAAAATTGCACTGCTAATATGCTGTGATCATTGTGAGTGATTTCGTTTTTCTTCCATTTTTCAATTATCAAAACGTTGATCACATCAAAAATAATTTATTATTCTAACTTTTTGTTTTAAATAAAAATGTAATTGAGATAAATTTTTTTCCTTATTAAAGTGCTTTAAAGTTTGTTGAAAAGAAACAAATTGTAGTAGTTTTAAGGCAGATTAAATATATCATTAAATAATTTGTACGTTATTACTGGCGTTATATTAAATCATTAATCATAAAAGTTATAACTATTATGTTATATGTATTAATTGCTTTAGGAAAAAATTGTTATTTAATTAAATTTCATAAAATGATTTTAGAAGAAATTTTTAGTTTTAAGTTTTTTTTATCTTACCAAAAGCTTAATGATTTATTGCATTTTGTGCTTTTTTTATTATGTGCATAAATCTATGAAACACTACAAAACAAACTTGCTAACCAAGAATATTAAAAAGCAAAATTTTTAAATTTGAATATTTTCAAATTGTTATTTTCATACATTTTAAATTACTCGTTACAGTCGTTACTCAGTGTTAACAAAAACTAAAACAAATTAAATTTCAAACTTAAAATTTTACTGAACAGCTTGAAATATTTTTGTAAAATTTAAATTCTAGTCACATTCATCCAGTAGTCGTTTGTGAGCCACCTTTGAGAAATAACGAAAAAATCTTATCATATCATAAATAATCAAAAAAAAATAGAGGACAGTTTTGTTAAATTTTTAAAAATAAGTTCCAGCTCCAAAACATGAACCTGCATATATTTTACTTATACAGTAGCATTCTTTTATATACATTTTTATGTCCGGTATGTCCACTACTGAAAAGGGAAAGGTTTTGAGTTTTGAGCAAAAACTGGAAGTGTACCAACAGCTGAACAGTGGCGAATCGTTCAGGAAAATCGCTGAGAATTTTGGTATGGACGTGTCCACAATTACAGATATCTGTCGCAGTCGACGTCACCTGAGTAACTTTAGCTGTTCTTCACTTCTTGTTCAAACAATGCACTTGATTCAGCGTTAGAAATGTCAAGAAATTCTGAGTTATCACGGGACGAAGTTGAATAGTGGCCAGCCGATTATGATACCCCATTATTTGAAATATTAACTGATGAAAGCAGTGGAAAAAGATGAAAAAGAAGACATCGACAAGTCTGATAAAGCAAATGAAGAGCTGAGCCATTCAAAAGCCTATTCTTGCTTCAAAATTGGCTTGGAACAGCAGAAAGAATTCAGCACTACTGAGCTGATGCTAACAAGACATATTCGCAATGTCGCTGAACTGAAGAGTCTACCTCGGTCGAAACAGAAATTTATTTTGGGATTATTTAGAATATGACTCATACTAAACCTGGTGCTTTTTGAATGTGGCACTGAAAAATATAATCGAGCACGTTAATAAACTAACCGACTATTCTGCTTCTCATTAGGGGTAAGAACTGTAAACGCTTCGGTTTTGTACGTTCGATTATCTGAACGACCAATAATAGCTTCTGTGTTTGGATAATTAGAATTGTCTTGTATATTTATCGACTGTACGTATCTAAGAAATATATTTAAAAAGTTGGAATTCAAATCAAATTGATGGCTAGATTAATCATTTTCTATGTCTATTCACAATGTGAGTTTGTTGGGCGTTCAGCATTTTTGATGCTGTCGTTTACTGTTTACTGTTTGTTGTTGAAAATTAAATGTGTGAAAATGTATAAAAAGATTTTATATTTTGAAATTGCATTTCAATATTTATTTATAATAAATAATTTGAGAAAATAAATTGGTTATTTTTTAAATGAAACATATTTACAACGTATTTGATACATTGCAGTTATAATAATGGAACATTTGTTACAAATACTCTATAGTGTGTGTGTGTGTGTGTGTGTGTGAGAGAGAGAGAGAGTTGCCGTTTAATTGTGTGCTATTTAAATGAATTTTAATTTATTACAGTGAAATATATGATCTGCATATTCTTGATATCGATGATTAATAAGTGAAACCTGTCCGAATTGAAGTTTTGGAAAGTTTTGTTTTTGGTCGAAATTGTGAATTATCAATTTTGATCGACGTGTCAAAGTTGCAAGCGAAACATACAATTGCACGTTATAAAAGAAAATGAAATTTTCAAGGTCATTTCTGTTTGGACAAAGCGTTTAATGGCCGATTTAATTTCCAACCGTTGAATGTGAGAATCATTTGCAAACGGCAAATTTTCCCAACCGGTCCAAATTCAACTTTACAATCATATATTTTTATCAAATGATAATTTTCATAATCTATAAAACAATTATTGTCTAAATAGATGTATCAAAATAGAATTGTGAAAATTACTTTCACATTCTTTGTCTATATTGAACAAAAAAAAATAATGTTCATCCATTGCACACATTATTTATTTTTGGCATCAAAATTTTTGAATAATGCAATAATTTTCTTTTCAACGAACAGTTGCAAGTGACATTTCAACACTTTGAAAAGTAATAAAAATTTATCTTGATATTTTGATTGATTTGCGTATTTCAAAAAACGTATTGAGTTGAAATTATTAAAAATTAAAAAAAAATTTGAAAAATATGAAAATTTTCTCTTTAACAACATTGTGAAAAGAATATTTTGATAGAAATGTTTGCAAATGTTTTATTATGATTGTTCAATAAAAAAGTTGAAATTGTTACTTGAAAAAAATTGAATAATAAATTTGTTTCAATAATTTCTTCGATGAATAATTTAATATTTTTCAATGAGAAAGTTAAAAATTACAAATCAATATATTTTAAGAAATAAGTTTTACAATGTTTAGGAACACTTGTCAAATAATTTTGGTATTTTGATCAACAACAACTGCTGTAAATCGAAAAGTGGAAATTTTTCGTCTTTTCAAAGACAAATTTTGCTCGTAAAAATATAAATTATTTCTTTCTATTTGCTTCATTATCTTCAAATCTGCTACCGCACATCAAAGCAAATCTTTTTTCAGCATTTTATTCTTTTATTGCATAATGAAATTTGAACAAATTTTCCATAATAAAAAAATATAGTTTATAATTGAAATGAAAAACAACAGATAAAATTATTTTTTATAAATTTCAAATAATTATCGTATAACAACTTTATTCAAATTTTTGTCGTAGCAGAGTCGAGAGTAAGCAGTTTTAAGTAAAACTTATTATTATTTGCATAATTTTTTCATCAAATTGTACATATTTTTTTAAAAAAAATCTCGATCAAATGTACAAAAAAGGTGAGTTGGATGTTTGGATCACAGTCAAATAGAATCGTCCATCGGAAGCCTTCTCAAAATCCGAGGCCTTCCGATGTAACGATTCGAATTGACAAGACCCTGGATGAATAAGAAAATTATGCAAGCTTCTAGTTGAATTTTTAAAAGAACAACCATCGCCAGCCACTTGCCACTGCTGAATAGTTCAAGTGTGCTGTTGAAGTTGATAAACAACAACAATAAGAAAAAAATTTTAAATAAAACAAAGCAACCACCAATGGCAAACGTTGAATACAGATGGCAGCAGCAGTAGCAGCAGTAGCAACAACAACAACAACAATAACAACAACAACAACAAAATAAAAGATAAGAACCAGTCAAGAACAAATGACTATGGCCGTTAATTTCATTTTTGAACAAATGAAATTTCGAGCCTCGTCCAAGTCATTAAAATTTCCGTTGCACAAGTGTCGTCATTATTTATGGATCAAACTTTGTCCTCAGGCAACAAAACTGAAACATTTTTCAATTATCAAAATTTGAATATATTTTGTAAAATTCAAATTTAAATAAAAAACAGAACACATACATACATACATACATACAATGTTCAAATGTTTATATGCATAATAATAATAATAATTTATCTGTTAA
Organism: Trichinella pseudospiralis; assembly: GCA_001447645.1. NCBI lineage: Eukaryota > Metazoa > Nematoda > Enoplea > Trichinellida > Trichinellidae > Trichinella > Trichinella pseudospiralis. The sequence goes on along the minus strand of JYDV01000077.1, from coordinate 61,938 downwards.
GAAATTTGATTGGTCAATTTCAACGCAACTACTTTACTCGTCCGTTTTATGTGCAGATCAAAAATTACAAGTATTTATCATCACTGTCAGTCATCGATATTATTTCAGAAATTACTAAATTTCAAAAATCTACCCAATTTTCATCGGAAATAATATAAATCTCTCACAACATATAAGCATCTATTTTTCTTCAATTTTATAAAACTTACATAAAATAAAATTGTAACATTAAAGTAAAAAGAGCAAGCAAACAAAAACGATGAAAATTATAATATTATACATCAACACATGCCTCTGTTTTTGTTGAAATGTTTTTTTTGTTGCTTTTGATACAACAACAAAACATTATTCTCTCATCTGCTGTTTTGAAATTGTAAACAAATGACGATTTCAATTCAAAATAAAATTTGAATATAATACCAACAAAAAAAGATTAACTTTCTACAAAATCAATCAACAGTTTTCATCGCCAAAACATTACCGACACTTTTCTGCTTCTTATTTGTTGTCATTTAAAATTTTCAAAAAAAATTCATTTCAATTTCACACTTTTTACATATTTTTACTAACATTTGCTTGTTTGTACAAGCCCTTTATCAAAGCAAGTCAAAAATATAAATTTAAATTTTTCAAATATTTTCAACTGTTAATTTTGTCATAACATGTAACAATTTATCCAACAAAACAATAAATTCAAAAATTATTACACTTTTCTAATAAAAGAATACACTGTCCATCTCTCACCTGTTGCAATCAATAGTGTTGCTAAAAACAATTTTCATTTCAAATATTTTTTCAATGAATAAATATTTGTTTCAAAGTAAATATTTTTTTAATATCAATTTTCAAAAAAAAATTCTTTTTGAACACACTGAAACTTTTATAAAATTCTATTGAGCCTAATCTCACTCACCTACGGCACTTTCGTATTCGTTGATTTTCTCAAAAAACCGAACATGAACAGAAGCGCAGTACAATAGTCGTTCAAATCTCTCACACCACAGTACACCAATTTTGACTGTCAGGATACAATACGGTTTTGGTGCCGATGTCTAAAATCCATACTCGGCTGTTCTACTGTTTTGTCTAGAGAAAAAAGTCACGATTAAGCAATAATCGAAGTAACTAGGATTCCTGGCAGACGTTGTCTGTTGCATTTTCAGAAGCGCATTTCACTTCCACTTCTTTTCCCCCTCTCTTTTATCATGCAATGCGATGTACAGTACTACTGTATTTCGGCTATTCATAATTCATCCGCATGAATTTAGCCTCCTTTTTTTTCATTAGCTATTCAACTTTGATCTGTGATTGATGGTTCTTTATCAAAATTTCACATAATTTGACCTGATTTGTTTTGTGATCGACGACAAATTATAGTGATACATTTTTACATCACTTTCTTGTTACAAGTGAAAATATAATAGTCTTTAAAATTCACATTTTACTGATCGCAGATTATTATTTCAAATAATAAATTGATTGCTTTTGTAATTTTATTTTTTCAAATTTATACTGATCAGAAAACAATATTTTTTTATTCAAACTTTTCTGTTATTCAGAACTATGCAAATATATTCTATGGCGTTTTATTTCACAACAACAAACTAATGTTACAAAATGTACAATGTACAAAAACAATAATAACGCACAAATATAAAAAAAGATGGTTATATATAGAAGCTTCTAAATTTGTGAATACTATACAACAGTCGCCGAGTGATCTCTAAATTTGAAAGAAATCACTTAAGATATAATGATGTGTAAGTCATTTTTCTTTTCTTTGGCACACATTTAGTATGATTTGTTTTTAATTGTAAGCTTAAACGTGTATCATCTGCCATGATAAGTTAACTTTTGTCAGTTTTGTTCAGTGGATACAAACTGAACATTATCACTGTTCATCTCCATTAGTGAAAAATAAAATCAGAAAATAACTTTTTGCAACATTTCGTTTTCATTCCTAGTCTTATCTATCATTCAAGATCAGCATGTGATATTAGTTGTAGTGCCATTTATCTTTTGCTGATGCCGACAGAAGGAAATGGATAAAATTCACAAATGCCGCATCCATGCTAACATCAAAAAATGCGATATCCACTGGCCTTTGAAATGAATAAGCATTAATAGCTTTTCTGCATTTCTTTCTGCTTGTTGACATCATCAACATCCAGAGGGCTTCACTTTTATCTTTCCGAGTGCATAAATACTGTTCAAAAGAATGTCAAACAGCAGTTGTTTTGCTCGTCAGATAAATTGCGCTTTAGCTTAGCAATTATACAAGATTTATGCACAAGATACTTTTTTGTTTGCCAGAAATTGTTCTGATGACTAGGCTAAAGGCAATTTTAATACAATGGGAAAATTTGCAACTGATAAATTGTCCACAGCTGCAGTTTTCAGCTAAAACTGGGAGTGGTGAATGCTAGATGTTAGCATCGAAATACTTTTCTAATTTTGTTCCTGACTATTCTTTGAAAATCTTTAATGCTTGCAATCAAAAAAGAACTTTCATCTTCAAAAAGTTTCTTTTCTCCTCTTTGATCAGTGTTTTTTGCGATTTTTTTCTTGCTTTTATTTAAATAAAAAAATATAAATCTGCAATTTAATTTACAAATAAATAAGCATATTTATTTAAACACTTTATGTAAATTGTGTAAAAAACTGATTACTCTGTTGACGAACACTCAAGTTGCAATGCACTAATAACGAAATGTTGAACACACAAAATCAAAATTTGCTGTTATTATTTTGCTGATCTATTGCATTTTTAATTTCTTCTACCCAACAATAGAACGCTGAACAAAGTTAGCTTCTAATGTTCATCATCACCCTAATGTCAGTACTAGCCCCTTTTGCCAGCTCCCATTTCCCCTCCCCCCCCCCACCCTACCTCCTGTGTGTGATTGGTTGTTTGCTCATAGCTTCTATAGCGTTTGGTTGGTAAGGAACCCAAAAGGATAACTCATCTTGAACTGATAGAGATCAAGCAGTGTGCTGAAGGCAAGTTTCTCCAGTGTTTACTTCCACTTTCACTTGCCAGTAACCGTTAGTAAAATCAAACGTAAAAAACCACTGTGTTCGTGCTAGTAGCAGCTAGCATTTACACCAGGGATAGGCAAACTTTTTGTACCATCGACCCCCTATAATTTTCCTTGAGGCTTCACCGACCCCAAAGTTCATAAAATAAATATTATTAATAATAAATGTCTTTATTATAAGGTATCCTTTACCCTTTTCAACCTTACTGATTCTCGATCAAATGCATTTCACCTTTACGTTTAATCTTACCAAACGGCCGTTGTCACGCAGACGTCCGCCCTAAGCAGCTGTGCTCAATTTAGCTTCATTAGCTTTGTATTAAAATCGCTTTTACTAATTCATCTAATATGACGAAAGATGCGAAAAATATCTGACAAAGACTTATGCAAAACATTTATGAAACTCATAAAACAATGCCGTATTTTGTCTAACTGGAGGAAGCAAGCATTAAACGATAAAAGAGGCTGTGGAGATTTAGTCTGAAGTCAAAAATTCTCTTAGCATCGCGCAGTTCTGCCCTGCAAAATTAATTTTTGGTGGGTCTGTTGATAGTTCAGAAAAGTAGAAATTATTGTTACAAAATAGTTCTGCAGGAAATAAATTCCACAGATTGGATTTCAAAGTTCATTTTCAATCCCGGAGTTCATCGACCACCATTCGACCCCTCGAAGCCTCTGTCGACCCCTCAGATTGTCCCATCGACCCTTAGGGGGTCGATATTGACCACTTTAGCTACTTCTGATTTAGACCCATCATGGGCATCTTTCAACCAATGGACATCATTGCAGGTGACCTAACCGAGGCGTCAGTAGTCAAAACAAAATTTACCAATATTTGTTTCATCTATATAATGGGAAATTTTAATGGACAGTTCTGGTAGGTCATCCTTGTGTACCTATTGTCCTTACACTCTGTTAACGCTGTGATCAGGCGTTTATTGAACGGGATATTCGAGTTTTGAAACATATGGACCAGGTGAACACTAACCATCATGATATCGCATGAAATTTTATTAGAATAAACAGAAATGGAATAAACTTTTTAGAACTATGCACTGTTTCTGAATCTGAGCAAGTCAGTGTTCTACATACACTATGTGTTCCACGAGAAAGCGCAGATACAAAATAATAATAATATCATTACTACAAATTTTTTTCCTGGTTTAAATTTCAGAATGTCACAAAGATCAATAAATTAATAAATATTTTCTTATTTTCAGATCATAATTATTGCAAATCATAATAACAATAATAGCTTAATAATTCATACACGCAATGTTTAAAATACAGCGAATATAAACTGCATGACTTCAGCACTTATTAAATTTTTATTGATTACTATAAATTGTAAATGTTAATTGTTAATGAAATTTTTTAAAATTATTAAATGTTTTATTTTGCATTAGAGAAAGTATAGCGACAATTCATTTTTACGCAATTGTGAATATAAAAATTTTCGAATCTGTGTAGAAATATATCTTTCCGTGATAATTACTATATAAATATACTTTTCGTGAAACAAATATCTTTTATTCATAAATTTCAATTATATTAAGTTAAAGTTAGATTAAGTTCATGCAGTGTTTTAGAAAAATTTTAATTAACAAAGCAATTATATAACGGTGGGTGAATCTAGTTAAATTTCTTTGAACTCTTCTTTTAAAGCGATGGGAAAACTTTTCCATTTACATACGTTTCAAGTAAAAATAGCTCAGTTATAATTTATTTATTAAATTGTTCATTTAATTGTTTTTTTTATAAACAGTTTTTTATTGAATGAGCAACAATAAGAATTCAGCAAAAAGTATTCGACGTAACAACAAGAATAACAGTTAACAATTAGAAAACATTTGCTATTGTTATCTTTTATATTTTTCAATCTGAATCAACATCCGATATGGCCGGTTCTGCAAGAGATGCTTCTTTGACAGTAATGCTTTGTCTCGTTTGCATGTCTCTTAAGTCGATAAGTCTAGTTGATAGACGTTGCTGATAAATTTTCCAAGATCGACAACACGGTGCCCCAAGTTCCACTATGCTTAATATTCGCCCAAAAAACCAATGATAAGCAACTTTGCGAAATTGCTCACTCATGTTCAGATATACTAGAAAGTTGAACGGATGAGAAGCAATTATGAATACATTTCGCAAAATCATGGCAATGTTCATTGCTCGATAGCGATGAACAGGAATGATGCGGAATGTCATGTGCAAAACATGCATTGTAGAAATAACAACGGCAGGAATTTCTGTGACCAGAAATATACAAATTATAATTACTAACATTTTTGAAGTAGAATGCAGCCGACTTTGGTGGCGAATAACGCAGCTTGAGAAACGCCGTTTTGCTTGACTTCGAATGAAGTTCATCAACAAAGCACTGTAAATGACCAAAAGAACACAAGGTCCAGCGTAAACAAACACCACATGAAACCATATGGCTGTAGTGAAAAATGTATTTGGTCCAATATCCAATACCCATTTGGCTAAAGTTTGAACACAGTATCTTCGATTATTTCGAACTACAGGCACATTCCAACGGCTGAACACTAGTGGAACTTCTAACATTGCTGCAGCAAAACAGACAGCTGAAATCATAATTTCAGTTGATAAGCCTTTCTGAGGAGATCGAAGCTTTATGGTTGAAACAGTACAATAACGTCGTACAGCTAAAAGAACACTTAACCATATTGCTGCAGTGTGAAATACTCTTGGCAAATTTTCTGATAAATATGGATATGTTTTGCACCAAAATGCTGGCATGCCATAATTCATATCTTCTTCGTAACCTTTCAATGTATAATAATATAGCAGCCAGGGAAAACTAACCAAACCAGTGAGCATTTCAGTGACAGCCATACTGAGTAGAATTTTATTAGTTGGAGTGCGAAGTGAATGATTCGACATAACAATAATAATAAATGTATTAGTAACCACTGTTACTAAAACAACCACAGGAATTACGTAACCATAGCAGGGTAGTGCAACATCAAGTGGTACGGCTCTTTTTATGTTTACAACGATTTCACTGAAAATGCATCATTTTATTATTATAATATTATTGTGATTATTATCATTATTTATTTATTTTTTATTGTTATTACTGTCGTCATATAATTCACTTTTCCCTACTCATTGTGGGTGAGTTTCTCATTTATAATTTACTTGTCATAAGGTTCTTTAATTATTAAAAAGATAAAAAATTGATTTTCATATTATAAAAAAAATAAAAATTGTGCAACATTTTAGATATTCTTTTGTTTTTTGAAAGGGTTCAAAAAGGGGCTAAATGTGACACCCAATTTAAAAACAAAATTCCATGTAGAATCAATCATGCTTGATTTATACAACTTGAAGTGCAAATGTTTGCATGCAACTATGAGATTTTGTCGATCCTTTCGTTAAACTGTGGTTTCATAATTATTTTGCAATAATAAACTTGGAATTAAAAATTTTTTTAATGTTTTGAAAACGTATGTCATCAAAAATTGTTTAATGAAATGTGAACATTTTGTGTACAGCATATGCTGTAATGCAGCAAATTATCCAATTTAAAGCTATTCTTCCGTAACTAACTAATTAATTCAATTTATAATTGACTAACAATTCTATGAAACTAATTAACAAAAAACATATACAATCAGAAATCTAAAAGGTTAGAGGAAATTTTGTTCACTACTCTAAATTATTCCATCCAGATTATGTTTAAAAAATTGTTATTGACATCTTTATATGCACTGTATCGAACGGTATGATTGAACGCAATACATCATGTTGCATTAGGAGTAGCTTAGAGCATGTGAAAAGATGAGTGCAGTTTTTTTTTCAAAAATTTGTATTATTTGAAAAATTAATTAATTACAATTATGCTAAATTAAATTGTCTTATTTCTTTCCGCGTTAAATCTTTTCTTTAATAAGCTGCACGGTCAGATCAGAGAGCCAATTTCATTAAAGTGTTACTACCTTTTCCCACAATAAACGCTGATTTGTTATTATCCGGAATTATAGATTACAAAGATTACAATCAATATTTTATCTTGGAAAATTGGAATTTTTGATTTGAAATCATTTATATTGGGAAACATTTTAAAATAATGAACAATTAATTTTTAAATAATTCTCATGAATGAACAAATTTTGTAATTTGAATAAACCATTTTAAAACGTTGATGATATGTTGATGTTAAAATGATAATACTAAAGGTAAATAATTATTTTTCAAAAACGAATTAAAATACTTCCGTTTCCTTTGTATAAACAGGTATACATGAAAATTGATTTACAAAATTAGAAGTGCAAAGACTAAATTTACATTAATTTGAAATATCTAATTAAATACAGCACAAAAGTAATGGATCGTCTGGCACTCGTACGTGAGAATTACATCTCATCTTCAATTTCATTGAAGTGACATTACACTAAGAATCACTTGACAATAGATATTATTGAAATGCACATCTCAATTGAATAGAGGCATTGCAATGTGATAATTTTTAATTTAATGATTTCAATAAGAGAAACCTTTTTGTACTGTTGTTAAGACAATTTTTGTCAATAAAAAGCAAAAAAACATTTAAAATAATGCTTTAACAATAAACAATTGGTTAATTTTGCAAAAGACAATTTCAGGAAAAACATCTGAAAGCTGCAGTGATTCTAATAATTATGCATTGCATTTTTCTGATGCTTGAAATGCACTTGATTAATTTGGTAAAAGCACGACATTTGAGCTTACTGTTTATTGTTATAAAGTTTATGTGAAAATAAATAAGGAAATTGACTGCTTTGCCGTGATTTCAGATCAAATCAATAAATAATATATTATTATACAGAAACATAGTTGGTAATACATTTGATTCGAAAATTCGCATGCTAATATAATATGCCAGTAATATAGTGAAAATCTAGATGAATGCTGTAGAATTTCTTGAAATAAATAATTGCACAGAATGAGCAATTTAATCAATGAAATCAGGCTCTATAGGCAAAAGAAAGAAAGAAACACCAAAATCAATAAGCTGCAGAGCCACGCAAGCAATTGCTTTAGGTTACAGGCTATGCATACAAGTAAAATTCGCTTAGCTATAATAATAGGTGTAATTTCGCTAACAGAATTTCATAAGTTTCTGCATTGTCCAAATAAATATTTTCATTGAAATATTTTACAGCATTGAAGTAAAAGATACGCTCTTGCCTTCAGTATTTTATTGAACATATTGCAAACATTGAAGGTTTCATTTATCCGGCTATACGAAAATGCCTATTAAGCAAAAGAAAAATTCCTCTGATCAATCACAGCACATTTAATTAAAAAAGTGACAATTTCATTTGTCCAACTGGGACTATATAAAACTTTCGCTTTCTTTATTTTAGGAAAATTTGGAAACCCACTTACTTTTTGCTACATCATCAAGTAGTAATTAAGATCTAAAGTAAATTTAAAGTAAAGAAAAAATAAACAACATTTGTCATGTCTATTTTTATCAACATCATTTCTTGTAATATGAATAATTTTTTATCTTGCACAAATCAAATTACAGAATTTTTCTGCATATATACATATATATATATATATTAATTAAACGGTATTTTCTTATAGATACTAATTGTTTCATTTGTTTTCATTTGTTATTGGTATATGTTCTTGCTCAAATCAATATTTAAAAAATTAATGAATCTTATTTGAAAATTTAAGAGTATTTTTGAATTTTCAAATTCCAACTTAAAAATGGTAAAATACCGTAGCGTTACAAGAATGACTGAAAATCAAAAATTAAAAACTCAAAAAAATTATTAAACTATAATTTTTTACTTGTAGAAAATGTTTGATTAAGCTGTGCTACTTTACATAAAAACTGCAGTTTAACAAATTTTTACGGTTCTCATAACAGATTTCATATTTATATTCAACACATTTATTTATTTATATTCAATACGTCCACTTTTTCTGTATTAGGTAAATTTATATTTTTTTTTTTTGGTATTACAAGCTTTGGTTTTAAAGGCTACTCTTTTCTGAAAATTATCATTATGCCATCCAAATTGCACTAAAGGTTACCTAAAAATTGCTCCTAGAAGAAAAAGGAATATACATAGATTTACACGTAATATTTAAAAAACATCTCAAGCATTTCGTTTAAGAACTTAAAAAAAACTTAAAATTTTTAAATAATTAAATAATTAAAAAATTAAAATCAATATAAAAAAAAATAATATTAGAAAAATAATTTTAAAAGATGCCGAATAAGCAAACAGATAATTTAATACGCAAAACAGCAGTTTAATTATTACATACTGCATAAATTTTCAAAATTAATCATGAACATATATGATTTTAAAGCATAATATTCTTATAATTTCTAACAGACAAGTTATATTTTAATATAAACAAAGCATTTTTAAATTGTGCTGCGCTGCATAATTGAAAATACATTGCATTCAAAAAGTTAAAGTTCAAAGTTTACTATTTATATTGTTAAATCGAATATCACATAAAAAGTTATGAATCATCTCATTTTCTGTTTACACGAAATGGGATGAATGCCATTAAAGAAATTATATTTACAGCAGACCTGAGCGTTTGAGAATTTAAAATTTACGGCGTAAGATAAAAGAATTTTATGTTGATTACACATTTAAAGATTAATAGTCAAAGAGTAATAGCACCAAATTCTTTTCTAAATAATAAATACTTTCCAGCTGCTTTTGTGAAATTAAGTTTTGAAATGTAATTGAGTAGTACCATGCTTGAATCGATATATTAAAATGAATGATTTTTTTAATCAAATTTTCAAGAAATGCATAAACAATTTACCTTGAATTGAAGTCGTTCATTGACATTTTATATGATACTTCTTTGACAATTTTGACTTCCCAAAGGAAATGGCCAAAGAAATAACAAAAATGACACTATTTCGGATAGCTTCTTTTCACACTTCAATTAAACCCTGAAATTGAGGGAAGTTTTCAGTCAGAATAGTGTAAAGTTGCTTCAAATAATATTCTCATTCACAAGAAGAAAATTGATTAAGCCTTCTAGTAGCGGCTTCAGCCAATAATAAAGTGTTGGTTGCACACGTTTACATCAAAGTAGTATGTCAATTTTCTCTTTCAGAAACAAAACTTGTTTGCATATTTCAAGTATTGTAAGCTGTGCTTTTATTTCAGGCGAATATATCAAAGTATGGGAATCAAGCTCTGTTAAGAAGGGAATTAATGTTTTCAAGCACAATACAACTGCTATTAATACCAATCAACACTAGTCAAGTAACAAGTAAATGTATATCATAAACATATAGCATGTTGAAAATAACAGCTTCATCCTAGTTAACAGTTGTCTAATTTTATTTTCCATCATTACACTAATTCACAAACAGTTTGCTTTTTTTTTAGAAAATTTAAAATTTGTCAAACAACAAATAAACAAACAATAACTTCAATAAACAATTGAACACTGCAATCAATGCATATGCTTTGAAATTTCACAAGTTATACATAGTTGTTATGTATGATATAACAGTTATAGAGTGCTCTAATCAGACTTTCGTGCTGTTCGTGTTTGCGTTGGGATGATTAAGAGTATTAGTTCTTGTTCTTGTTCTTAATGACCTATGTCGGATGAGAGAATAATGTTAAAGGCAGCCATCTTGTTGTCAGCAGCACTTTATTTATTCGATTTTATTGTTCTGCAAAGCTCCCGCTATTGTCTGAGTGATAACCAAGATCGCCGCTTGTGATCCAAACAAGTAAATTTTTAAAGCATCAAAGAAATTTTGCTGAACATCGCATTTATACTTGCTTATCATAATTATGCTAAAGTGAGAAATGTGCTTTCATTGAAATTACTATTTTTTACCTTTTGAAATGTTGTAATAAAAATTGTGCTTGGATAAATTGTTTGTAAGGCTATTTACAAAAACAAGGCTTTCCAATTTTATATTCAGTCATTTTTTATATTGAAGATAGCTAATAGATTTAAACTGCATTATATGAGCATCTATAAAGTAAAAAAGTGAATTAAATTGTGAAAATTATTATTTATATGAATATTATTTGGATATTTTGACTGGATATCTTTTTTCCATTACAATATTACTTTTAATGTAATTTTTATTGTATAATATTATACATAAATGAACACTAAAATATTCAAATATTTCAAAGGTTAGAGTTTTTTTGTTTACCTGGTAATTTTCAAGTTGATAAAATAATTAAAAAGATATATTTCAAAACCATTTATTTATACGTCATAATAATAAATCAATACTTAACATAAAAGAACAATAATGGTTAAATTTCCAAGGTCAAAAGATAAATTTTATTTTAGCAGTCATTTTATGAAATAGTATTTATAAAATTAATTCAGAAAAAAGAAGGAATTCAAAGAATGAAGTAAATTTAAAGTGGCGTTGTTTGCAAATAGCGATGAAATTAGTTCAGCGTTTGGTTAATGTACTATTAAATTAATGACATTAAAAATTCTATAATTACTGTATGCAAAATGCTTCAAAATAACTGGAAAATCAATTGATGAATCAGATTTAAATAAGCTTGAAAATAGCTGAAAGCAAATTTATAAGATAAATAATTTACAGATAAATGTAAACATAAAAATAAAACTTAGAAATTTAATATAATACAATATATAATAATATAATTCATCTAAATCTAACTCAACTGAATATTTTTATAATCAACATTAAGCATTAATTTTTTGAAATAAAGATACTGCATTGGAATCATTAAATAATTATTTTTAACTTGATATATCATTATTATTTAAAAACCAGATGATTGTTTTAAAATTGTATGTTAATTGTACGTGTTTGATTAAAAATTATCTATTTTTAATAAACTAACTTTCATGAAATGACCAATCTGAAGATACATCTACATTTAAAACAATCATGGTATGTTTGTAAAGAGAATTTTATTTCAAAGCAGATGACAAACTGCACTTACATTATATCAGTAAATGTTTAAGCAAATTAAAAACTGTGCAGTACTTCTTGATAGCACAGAAGTGTGAAATCTGAAGAAATTGAAGTAAGATTTAAAGAACTTTCCTTATATTTTTTTTCTTAGTTATTAACTATTGTAATAATACAATAAATAGTAATATTTTTGGAAATATAAGTTATAATGCAGTTTGAATTTAGTCAAATGTTTTATTCTTTCAAACTGACTATTTTTAGAGAAACAATTATTCATATTTAGAAAACAATATGCTCTTTGTTTTCTTACATGTGATGGAGCAATTTCACCTGCTTTCTTGCTAATACATCATAATCATAATCATAATAATAATAATAATAATAGTTGGCAATGTCATTTCTGTCAGAAACTAGTCATTGATGCATTAACGCTGTAATGTAGTAATTTTAAAAGAGTTAATCAATACATACATTTTGGAACTGAAACTTTCTTAACTACAAAAGTTATTCGGAATTCTATAAATATAGATGCAGAATATTTTCCAGAATTTTTTAATTCGAATAGGAATTTCTTTTATTCATGATTATACAAATATTATTTGTTTTTATTGTTTCTTATTAAAACTATGAAAAATATTTGTTCTACAATTTTTAATTGTTTATGGATTATTTTTGAAAGGCAAAACGTTAAAGTGTGATTATTTAGTAATTTGTTCAGCAATATGAATTTTTTTATTTCACCATTATAAATTTAATTTCACTGAATAATGATCTCATTTTTTTAAGATAATGTTGTTTAGAATCAATATATTGCAATTATTTTTTTAAATCTCCGCTACAAGTAAAGCAAACAACTGAACTTATTTAAATTAAAAATCTTTCATTGAAGAAACTTCTCCTGTTAAAAGCAGACGCTTTATCTGGATTTAGGGATATCAGAAAATAAAAAGATATATTGAAAAGATAATTTGACTAGCATTACGTTAATGTTTCGTAGTTTCATGATTTTATCCCTGTTTTATTCAGAAATGATAATTTTTTAAGTTTGAGAATTATTCAGTTGTTTCTAAAGTGGGTAGCTAAGGTTAGATGTGTTGCTACTAAAATAGAATGCCTGAATTAGATAAAACTGACTGTCACTATATGTCAATATTGGATGGAAGACTGTTGTGAATTTTTATACGAGTGCGTGTGAATATTATATTGTAGTCTTGTTCTTGTAATAAATAAAAGTGATCAACTGGAAGCACTTTATCAGATAATAAATTTCAATGTTGAGCAACGTTATCTTGAGATGTGATTGAATGGATTTCAATTTTGGAATGTCCATTACTAATCGTCGTAATCGAATGATTAAGATGAAGATGCGATGAATTGAACTCTCCGCGAAAATAAATACAGTTATTACTAACTTGCATAACTTTTCAGTTAAAACCACCCAATGTTGTAATGTGAAAGAGAAATATCAGAAGAAATTTTTTATTGATAATTTTGTTTATTAGAACCATAGTTCAAATATGCTTCACTATAATGTACTGTTTCAAGTGAATTATCAAGAAATTAAATTTTAAATTGCGCATTACACAGACGCACCCAAACACACGTACAATTAAAATAAAACAATATTAAACTTTTGAAAATACAGTAAACGTTTTGGCATTAAATTACATTATATTTTATATTTTTAATTTGACAATAACAATAAAATAAAAATGTTTTTCAAAATATTTTATTATGCAACCAAAAAATGTATAAAAATACAACACAAAATACAAATGCATAATTTACCAGGTACTTTCTAACCATCTGAAAGATAACTGTGTTGTTTATAACACTAGTAATACAATGTTTAACACTAACTACTATGCGCCGGTAAGCTAAACAAAACGTCAATGTATGTATTTGCTCGATTCATACAAACAGGGTATGATACGAGATATTGATGTAAAAAAAGAAAAATTAAAATGCTGATGACAACAGCATTTTCTGGCTTTTTCACAAGAGAATATCTTACTTGAAAATGAAACTTTTTCCGACGAAGCAAATTGGTAATTTATTTAAATACTCTGAGCATAGATGAACTTTAAGAACCAAACACCCGCCTGGGAACATTGGCTGTGCTCAGCTGAGGACAAGCAATTGCATTTAAAGTCAGTTTGATCATTTCAACCAATAAAAAGCTATTAAAATTATTATGGTTTTTTACCGATTTTTTCATCTAATGAAAAATAAACAGGAAACAAATGAAAACGAAAATTATGCACAATAAAATTATAATATAGTGATATATTACTTTGCGGACAGGCGTTCAGGGAATTTCAATGTCACATTTTATTAAATATTTGAATCGTTATTTTGTCCCACGTTACTTAAAGGCATCAGTAATTAAATTCATTTTCATGTAGCAACAATCTCGCAAACATAAAGTTATGATTTGAATTTGTTTCAAAAATTTATCTCCAAGGATTATTGCTGACAAACTCTCTCAATCATGATGAAAAATTTTCACATATTCCAATGCTTTTCAGTAGAAAATGTTTTCAGCAAACTTTGCAAGTGCAACTTGAAAAATTGGAAATATTATACAATTTTCATTTTGCTTTGCAAAAAATATTGTTTCTTTTCAATTTTATTTTCAAAAAAGAAAAACGCCATCTAAACTGCTATAATAAAGCTATTCATTTTTGATTGATGACAATTTTCAAAAGAGCCGCTTCAATTTGGAATCTTTTGAAAATATCACTATCTTGTGATCAGTTGTAATAAATTTAAAACACTTTTCATTTTTGTCACCTTTCAGTTTTCCTTTGAAAGCTGAAAGTTGAAATGGAGCCATTTATTTTCCACCGACAACTGTTTCTAATCTAAATGAACCGTATCAGTTGCTACTAGCAACCGAGCGTGAAGCATTTTTCAAGCACGTCAACACGTTTCCTGCTGCGATTTTCCAAAAAAAAAAAAAAAAATTCATTATCTCTTTTTATCATCACTTCCTTCTAATCGTACAAAAAAGTTTTCTACCTTTAGGTTAGCTTTGATCTAATTAGATATCTAAACTGTTCATTAAAATTGCGAATATTATCTCGACTTTTCATACATTAAAGTACACGTAAATAAATACGTCACAATGTCACCAGCAGGTGCGTCCATCCACATTGTCACTATATGAGAAATATTTAAGCTTGATTGGTATAAAAAAATGCCAATCATCAACAGTGTTCAAATCGGAAACAACTATCGATTGAAACAGAAATCATTTGAAAATGTCGATTTACAAATTACATTCTTGCTGATCACCAATTTCCTATTCTCTGTGCAATTATTGCAATGTAATGCCAGTACCAGTAAGTAAGTAATCACGAAGCACTACCAGTTTACGAATTACATGCATAGTTTAGCCTGCATTATTCAATTAATGAATAATGTTTCACGCCAGTGAAACTTTGCATCAGAACACCGAAGCAAAGACAATCAAGTAAAACAAAGATTACTGTACAACTGAAATAGCCGGAAATAGAAATGTGAAGATGCCTGGCAAACAGAATAATTTTACGTTGTCTGGTGAACTTGTACATGATTCATTTGTTCGTTGTCAATAAAAGCCTGTCTAGTGATTATTACAATAATAATACATGTGTATCACAAAAAAGTACTGTAGTATGGATGTAAATGTGTTCATTCAAGATGTTTAGCTGTTCAGTTGTTCTGTGGCTCGTCAATATGTTCGGCATAGCAGATAGCAATTCGAATACCAACCCCAAGGATTGGACGTGTGTTGTTCTTTCCGGAGGCTAATGAAAGCATTGATTGTGCGGCTGAAAGAAGCGAACCAGTCTTTGAGCTGATTGAATTTCACTAGTGGTGCATCGCGACAAGTTCTTTGAAAAGATTGTAAATATTTTGAAGGAACATTTGTCACCCCAGTCTTGTGAAATTGCACAAGACACAATGCTTTACATTAGCGACGAAACACAGGAGGTGGTGGTGAATCAATTTCTGATTTCATTGCCAATTTTTGTCTGTTGACGCAAGGTTTCAATTACGCAGAATTGCAGAAGATATTGCGTCACTGATTGGTTTGAGACTTGGAATGGATAAAAAGCATCGCTTTTCGTTCGGGTGTTTAATTTCTTGATCAGCACAAGAAGAAACTTTGTTATTTGTCAAGGATAAACTTGCTTCCGGATATGCTGTCAGTAGAAGTCACTTTTGCTAGATGAGCTTGTGATCAGCAAGCAAGCATTGTTCATCAGAGATCATTGTTATCAGAATTGCAGAAGATGGCATGGTTGGTCGCGGTTCTCTCTTCTGTGCAATGCGTTATTAAATAGAAAATCAGACACAGAGTTTGTCAAAGCAGAATGCAACAGGCCTAGCAAACAAATTCCAACCCAACGGTCAAATTTCTACATAGGAATTGTTGATCTAGAATCCTTAGAAATCTACGACTCTGACAAGAATTACAAGCAGCTTACAGACAATGAAGCACTGCATTACAAATGCACCTGTCTGAAAAAACCACAACGTCAATAAAGAACAACACAAAGCAGCAGATATCAGAATGCTATATATATGTATTTGATAGCGGTAATACAACGGAGATTATGTTGAAAATGGTTAAATAATTGAAATGATTCAAAGACATCGAAGTACAGAGTAATGGTATGCTGTATATTGCGTACTGTGCGTAAATGTAAATTGTTTGCTTTTCATGCTTCCACGCAATTTTCTGCACATAGTCGAATCGTGTTTGGTTATATGTTCGTTTGCCTTTTCTCCTATGCTTATTGTATTTGAACTTTCTACCGGTGGTATCATTTTTGTTTGAATTGCATGTAAAATGTTCAGTATGAAATAAATTATCAACAGTTTCGGAATAAAGCCAAACAACTTATTTGATATATTACATATATATATATATATATATATATATATATTATATTATATTAGCTGACGCGACCTACCTGATTAATTAAGTGAACAGACATTAATGTTCACTTGATGAATAGTAACGTTGAAGTTGGAAATAATACAAAAGAAACATTGTATGGTGAAAGGAAATTATTTTTAAAAGTTTTATATTGTATAATTGTAAAGAAAAAAAAATACCAAATTTTTATTTTTCACACTGCAGTAGTGCCTAGTTAGTCGGTAGTGTGTAGTGTGTGAAATGAGAATTTGAATTCATTGATGATGAAAATGAACAGATCTTTAATGGAAAAAAAACAACAATTTAAATTAAAAAAAAACTCATAAAATAAACGGATATTTTTGAATGTGCATTTTAAACTAGTTGTTGACAAAGATGTTCAAGTAGTATTGTTAAATATTTGAACAACGCAATCTCAGGGTAAAAATAATAATGGAGAATGTTTGAAAATTGGAAGCAAAAGTTTGCGTTGTATAGAAAGAATCAATGGTTGATTGTATGAATGAATAATGAAAGATTTTTCAATGGTGTACAATTTGTAAAAATTCTAATATTGTAAGGTAAAAATTGAATTGAATTGAATAATGAATGAATTGAATCGAACTGATCAGATCTGTAGCACATCTTCATTTAGCTGAACATGATAAACGATAAACAGAAAATGAAAAAATCAATAATACATTAAACAAACAAACTATAAAATGGCCATTTTAGACAAAAATTGCTTCTACACATATGCAATACATAGAGAAGCAGTGTACAATTGTCGAATTACCGAGTAAAATCGATACTGATTGATGTTTTGAAAAATAAAAATGCAAGCTAACCGTTTTATCATACACAAAATAAAGTTTTTGCTTTGTAATTGTTAATTAATATGATAAAAATAATAATATTTGTAACAACAGGGAATTTGTAATGAATTGCTTTTTATTTATTTGTCTTTTCACTAGGTTACAATTAGTAGGAACGATTGAATTTGGCAATGTACAGTAAGAAAAGCACCATAAATAAAAATTACAATATAAGAAGTTACAAGAGTATTAGATTTTTTTTTTTTCAGCAGTGATAATTTTTAAAAAAGAAGCAAAAAAACAAAAAAAAAACTTGAATGAATTGAAATATTGGGCAGGCATCAAGTGAAAGAATTTGAGAAAATGAATGCAATATGAAGAGTGAGTGGATTTTCAGTCGCAGCAGGACGTATCACAAGCATTTAAAATGTAAATTTGAAAAGTTTTTTGATCAATGATGATCGAAAAGTGACAGGCAGCATGATGATAGAATATAATTAGAAAATAGTGAACAAAATAGTATTCTGAAAATTGATTAATTTAAAAAAGTATAAATAAGAAGTGACTGAACAGAATTGTAGTGACTGTTTTCACATACCAGACAGTCTTAGATACGTGCTCTTCGTCTTCGATAACGGAATGCAATATAGACTACTAATGCAACAGACAAAGCAGTAATAACAAAGCAAGAAACAATAATACTGGCAATGAGAATTGTGCTCATCTGTTGTTGTTCATCACGAGGTTGATGATCATGCTTTTGAATAGAAGAAGCTTCAGTAGTAGTAGTAGTAGTAGTAGATTGTTGCTTGAACACCGGTCGAATAGTACTTTGATTTTCAAATAAATTACTTTTCCCAGTTGTATACAAATCTGTTGTTGTTGTTGTGTAAAAATCTTTAATTTCCAATTCTTCCATACCAGATGCTTCATTGTTGAAAATATCTTCATCAAAATCTTCATCATCGTGTTGTATACGAGACATAGATCCAGGTAACATATTGTTTTTCCAATTTTCATCATTTTCTTTATTTGTTATAGCAAAAGTATAAAATGAATGATTTATAATGATTATAATAATAAGAAGAAAAAGTGAAAAGCCACTTCTCATCTCCAACATTTTATCAGCAAATGAAATGTCAGCACTTTGAATGCGCAAAAGCAGCGTTGTTCTGTATGCACTGACGCATGAAAAATCAAACTGCAGATAACAAAATAATAATGGAAAAAAGAAATTGTTGCAGCAAAAATGTTACTAGCGTCAGTGTTGTTGTTGTTGTTGTTGTTGTTGGAAAGTAGTAGTAGTAGTAGTAGTAGTAGTAGTAGCAGTAATAGTAGTAAATGTTTCCATTTAATATGTAAAGCTCAATATGTTTTGGTTAAAATTATTGAATAAAAATTATAAACATAAATATGTAATATATAATATAATGATGTATTTTTTGACAATCTTCTTTGTGGGATTGGTATTGAAAACAAACAGCTAGCTCAAAGTGAAGAAATAAAATAATGACAAGCAGCAGACAAGACAACAACAAGCTTAAAGTTGGTGGTGAAGCGTCTCGTTAAAAAGAAGAATAAATACCAATAAACAAAGAATAATGATGATGATGATGATGCATCATTTTCAAAGGCTGGATGATGTATGTAGTCGTATGTAATGTAAACAAAAGTCAGACAGCATCACAACTTCAGGCTGAATCATCATCATCATCATCATCACACTTACTGCATACTTACTACCAGTAGGGTTGAAGTGACAAAATTTTTGTCATCCACTGCTGCTATTGATTGGCGGCATCTCTTGTTCTGCTTTTTGTTTGTTTAATTCAATTTTGCTGTATTAATTTTTCATTGAACAAAAATCTAAACCAGAACAACAACAAATCAAACATCTCAACATTGATTTCTATCTCTCTTTATTTTATATATTTTATTTACAATTTAACACTTTTTTTTTCTACTTCAACAACAAACAACAATTTAACATTGAAAAATAATTAATTCATCTCATCGTAAAATTGTTTTTTTTTTCTTTTCTTCACAATACATTCTAATAAATAAATAAATAAATATATATATATATATATTTTTTTTTTCTTGTAAACTAAACATTTTAAAATTTTCAATACTACTTTTTACACATGATTAGCTTTTTAATTGCTTTTTTCATTTTATAATTAATTTTCATTCTGAAATATTTGCTGCATATCATTATGAAATAACATTTCAATTTCGCGTCGTGAATTTATTTATTTATTTTTTTTTTTAAAAAGATGTAACAATTTCAAATCTTCATTGCATAAAAAGAAAATTTTAATGTGTTCAATTCTTGTTTTTTTTTTTTTTTTTTTTATTGCATTCTTAGATTTGTCAAATTTCTCTTCGCATTGGTAAATTTTATTGACCACTTATCTTTAGCTAACTTTCTTTTTTTCAGTTGACCTACTATTAAATAAGCTATGAAAAATTTATGATGCTTTGCTTCATTCTGAAAACAGCATTCTCATCATAACTCGGCATTGAACAAAGTGAAAAATATTAACAAAAAAAAAAACAAAAAAAATTACTTGCTTATGTAAATTTACACGAAACACTTTTCAATATTAAATTTAACAATATTTTCAATCCAACTGTTTTTCAATCATTGGTATGTGCATTGTACAAAAATGACAACATTCTTCCATTCGGCATAATCAATAGAGAGAATAGTTAATTTATTTCACAATTCAAACCCATTGTAATTTAATAATGAAAACGTTCTCAGTTCAGAGTTGGAATTTTAATATTTATTACCTTTTGCTTCATTATAAATATTTACAATGACAGAAAAAATATGTAATTTTGACGAAAATAAATACAATCATAATGCCAATAATGAAACAGTTTTAATTACATAGAAATTATTAAATGTACATTTTTTTAAAGGTAAGTAAAATTTATTCTTTTAAAAATAAATTCTCTAAGTTAATTTTTATCTTATCTACAAAAGCAAATTCAATTGAAAAATACTTTCAAATCAAGTATAAATTTGAATTTATACTCAATAACAATAATTTTTTAATTTAACTACTTGAAATTAAGAAAAATATCTGCTGCTATGCTGTCATACCTACACGAAATGTAAATATGCTGCAGTCATACAAATAATATACGCCCTTACTTTTTAACTTTTGACGTAAAACAACAAACATCAACTGAATATATCTTTTACATCTACCCGGAATTTTAATTCTTAGTATACAAACATATGACCAACTTTTTGAAAACTTAAAATGAAAAAAAGCATACCTTTTGGTTAAGGTATGCTCCCAAAAATTAACACACAAAGCTTCGAAAGCTCCGCGAGTAGTAGGAGTACGACATGGCGTACTTCCATCATTGCTGTATGTTGTAATTTATAATGGCCATTTGGGTTTTAAACGCTAAATATTCGCTTAGCGTTCAGTGCGCTTCATAAATGTTCATGACAATTCACACAATTTAGAATTAATAGTATGCAGTAAGACAAGTAATAATAATACGTTCGAGCTCATCATTTAATGAAGAACTTTTTCTAATATTCCATACATACATACATACATACATAAATATTTATGTATTAGTTGTTACCAAGTATTTGAATTGTCGCACACAACGGCAGTCTACAATTGCAGCATATAGTAAAGTGAGTCTTGATTAAATTACATTCCAGTGCATTTTTACATGTAACATACATCTTATTTCCGTAATGTGTTGTTTTACACAAACTGTGTAACTGCTTACAAAATGCAGTAGCGCTAAAAATAATTCTCATTATTTCATTTGAGATCTTTCTAAAGTAATAAAACAATTTCATATAAAAAATTAATATAGATCGTAACTGATTGTTAAATAATAAAATATATGAGAAATTGTACTGATGAGACTGTAACTTAAAAAGTATTAATGTCTTACTGTAGTGACTTAAACAATAAATTGTATCGTAACCGTTTAATTAAAAAATTCTTGAATTAAAAACAATTTTATCTCATTGATGACATTTCGATGAACTTCAGTTTCCTGTACTGCACTTTGCTTATTAATAAATTGTCATTTCTTATAGATTTCTCGCGCTCTAAATGGTCAATTCCTTCCAACTCATGCAGTGACTTGGGTGGAATTAAAATTCAACGAACTTTGCTATCTTTTTACACTTACCGTTAAAACACTAATTAATAAGCAAAAAGAACGAACCGTACATTGGAATAACTAACCTAACTTTTTTTATAGCGCAAATAAATAAATAATTATCGTATTTACAGCGCGCCAAGTTTAGCGACATAGAGTCGCTCTCATCTAGGTCGGCACATTCATGTGCTCTTCTGCTTTAATATCTTGATGTAGCATCAACTATACACCTTCAACTCCACAAAGATATATTTTTAGCTACTTCTCTGAGCTAATACAGAAGCCGCCATGATTTTCAGGTGCAAGAAAATATACGATACTTTGTTATAAGGTTGACAGCTAGAAGTTTCAAATCGAAAGAATAAACTATTTTCATTCACTTGATTTGGTTAAAAGCATAACAATAAACTAATATAAATGTATTAAACAAGATTTGCTCAGTACATAAGCAATAAAAAACTGAATAAACAGTGTGATAGCAAGAAAAGCAAGCATATGAAGGAAAATAAAAATTAACTGTAAATTCAAAAATAAAAATACAAAAATAATTAGCTGATTATGCCATTTGGTAGTCTTCATTGTCTAGAATTATGTTTACAAGTTGAACAAGTTTGTAACAGAAGGCGTTGCAATAGCATTACAACTATAATTTATATCAGTGCAATATGTTGATCAAAATTAATAAATAGGTTGATGATTTAATGCTTTAATAATAAGTGTTATTAACAAAAGGATAATCTTAGATTTTTAAGTTAGCATTTGAACAATTGTTTTTGGAAGAATCACTGGATTGATTCGGTCAAAAATAACCTCAAGGGTGAGTCTATCTAATAACATTGCTCAAGGTCAAGGTATTCAGCAATATTCTTACTCGAGCTGGTGATCAAACAAGCTAATTTGGTGGATCTTTTTATTTGTCGCTGGTGCAAATCAGATATAAATTTCGCACATGCTCGTCTAATAATTTCAACCTTTCCACTTCACCCTACGCTAACTTATTAACTTGTCTAAACTTATATATTGCCAGCCAAGGTTTGCATACTGTTCGTAAGAGTAATATTAAATAAACAAACAATTAATTTTTTATTAGTGATATATAGATGTTTAATGCAATCTGTTTTGTGCACTCTCGAAGTAGGAATAAATGTTCATTACTTATGAAAGGAGAGAAAATTTCTATGTACATTAGAGAATTATTAAAATATATTTATCATCAATATTATTTCACATAAGCTCAAGTACAGAAATATGAAAAGTAAAAAAATGATAAAATTGAAATAGTATGCAAACTTACATGGAAAGAGTTGAAAATTGAACAGCGATAATATGAGAAGAGAGTTGAAACCAGCAAGCAATATGACAATTTGAAAATTGAAAAGTGACACAGATTAGTGAAACTCGTACAAGAAACATGGCGCCAAAATATAAACACATGAAAAAAAAATAATAATAAATTGAATTTAAATTGAAATGATGTGCCAGTTGAGTTGTCTGATTTTAGCTTACAGTGGCATTGTATAACTTTTGATTTATTCATTACAGCGTTAATTTAAGAGTGATGAAAAATTATTAATTCATTAAATTGATTAAATTTAAATCTAAATTAAATGAGTGAATTAAATTAATTAAATTATCTTCCTAAATAAGCGCTACCTAGTGGCGATGCGAACTTGTGTACAATTTGAATTTTATCACTTTTCAGCTTGTGTATTCCTCAATGATCATAATAAAAGTGAATTGTAAAATTTGTGTTCTGCTTGTTATTAGACTTATTGATAGTGCATATTGTAGAAATTTTATTTTTCCTGCTATGCGTATGCTTGTATTTGAAATAATTCTAGACTAGCACTGTGCAATGAACGAACAATGGCCTTTGAAATGGAAAGACGGTCGAAGATTAGGAAAAGCCAACGGTTTTGGTTTTTCTGCTTATTGTTGTTTTATTATTTTTTTAAAAATATTAATACATCCGCATTCAGAAATAGATGATCAGACGACGACACTGAGTTTGATGAAGAGAAATTTGTAAATTGACGCTGCAGCTAGTTGAAATTTATTGAGCTGGATATTAAGTGCATAATTGATCAACATTTGAACTTCAAGTTGACGAATATTTTATTCAGATGTTGATTAATAATTGAATTTTTCGCAACACTTTATTGAAATTCTATACATATAGTTTCAAAAAAATTCAACATTTTAAAATTTGCTAATTGTATTTGCAACAAATTGAAATATTTCAAAATTTTCAGCGCTTTTGCCTTTCAATTTTTTGACGCATTTAATTTACTGTCCAAAAAAATTTTTATATAATATTATGCTTGTCTGTGATCTGTGCTTAATTTTAATAATGTTTTGTTTTGTATAGACAAATAGTTGACATAATATTACTGTGGTCACATTCAAATTTGCTTTTATATTTTTAATATTTTATCCAAAAAAGTTTGATTCAACTAATGATAGATATATAATTTTATTTTGGATTAAATTTTTCAAATGCTTTTGTATTCATCATAATTGAGCTTGCATTTTTTGTTGAAGCAGAAAATATGCTAAAACAATTTTTTAGCAGTGATGAATATTTATGTAGAAAATGAAAATGCTGACGTTGATTCCAATAGTTTATTTTTCGTCTTAATCGATTTGACGTGATTTATTTGAACTTCAAAATGACCATCCGGTAATCAGCATTGTTTCATGGGCATGTTAACTGAGATTATTGTTTAAAGTGCTATTTCATGTTTGACCACCCACAAAGAAAATGGAATAGCCTAAAACGTTGTCATTGTTATCTTTAATGTTTAAAGTGCTTACGATTGTTTTGACGTTCTTTCCATTTGGGTTAATAGATGGGAACATAATTTTCCATTGATAACGCAAATCTAAACACCTTTATCAGTGTGAAAATCAGCAAAAATGCAACATCAGTACTTATAGAGTTTAATTGCTATTGTATCGCTTGTATAGGTGGAAGCAAGAAACGAATATTAAATGAAAGTAAGTGATATTTAAAATTGAAATAATTGCTGCTGCAATTAAAAAGTAAGCTGAAACGGAATTCATGAAGCGTGAAGTTTGTTTATTAACATTTAATGCTTGTAATTTTCTCTTCTTTTACTTGTAGTTGCTTCTTTCAATAAGCAATCTCAATCAATAGTGAAGTTTATAAAAGTAGTACAACGTAACAAATAGATAATATTCAAAATGATAACATTCCGATGTTGAATATTTTTTCAAACATCATAGTTTAAATTTTATTTTTTAAAGTTTTTAAATCAAATCGAAAGTACATGTATTATTCATTGTATTAATGATGTAAATATTAATTTATTTTTATTTGGCTAAATTACCAATCCTTTACACTATATACTTGTTGTATTATAGTTTTTTGATGATAATTATGCCAAATTTATAGTTGAAATAAGTGCAATTTGGAAAAAAAGTAAAGTGAAGAAATCATATTGTCTTAAAAAGGCATGAATAATAATATTTTTAGATGAAATCTTCTAAGCTAGTTCAGAAAGACAGTTTTCAACAATCTGGCAACGAAGAAATTTTACTTTCAGCTCATTTACGGAAAGAACATCCTAAAGAAAAGTTTTATAAATTATTCAGCAGCTACAATCAAGGAAAAGATGCTGAAAACAGCTTCTTGTTGAACAACAAAAAACTAAAACGAAAATATAATCTTATTATTGCATTACTATTAAGTTTTATACTTTTTCAATATTTATGGTACATTATTTGTCTTCTGAGACAGCTTTACAATGGTAATTGTCTTAATTTGTGCTTTTAGAATTTGCATTTTTTTATTTCTTAGACACTCATCAAGAATCAAGATCTCTTTATTCAAATTCATCAGTAGATTTGACTTTCAAAAGTGGTTATATAGTACTGTATGATGACTTCTATTTGAAAAATAATTCTCAGGCAGAAGAAAAATATGAAGCAGAAATTAAAAAGGCAATTGAAAGTGCTTCATTAAGCAACTCCAATTGTACAACAAAAACTGAAAGAATCAGGTAAAGATAGTTTGCTTAAAGGATTCATATTTTCTATCAAGTTACATGCAACATGCATGCTCTCTATGGATGATAATTCTAGTATCAATTTTAGATAGTTAGTTATATATTCATGACTGAGTAATTTTAAACCTCTCATGCCAATAGATGCTGTCTATAATACAAGATAAAAAGGGACTTGCACAACATAAGAATTTTAAATCTTGAAAAATAATATAAATTAATAAAAAAATTCGATAAAAATCATAAATGCATTATTTATTTTATACATTTTGCATTCATTCTACAACTATTTATCTTTTTAAATTTGATTCCACTTCTACAACATTTTGTTTGATGATGATAGGTTGTTTCAAAAAATTATGCACTTACATTTTTATATATTTTGAAAAAATGTTTTACTCAATAGGTTATTTTAGATTAAAAATTTAACATATAACTAAATTGTTACATTTTTTGTTAAATTGGTGTTGTAAATTACCTAGAACTGCATAAAATTAACTGAAATGAACAGCTGATGATGAACAAATATTTTTATTATAATTATTCTTTGATAATTAGATATTATTTTTTGTTGAATTAAACTTTAACAAATAATTTTAACTTTAACAATTTACGTTTTTTTCTCTTTATAAATTTTTTTAATATGCATTAATACACAAATATTGTTATTTTATTTTCACTTTAGTATATTTATTTTAAGACTGTGATCGAAGAAAATTAGTATGGCCTCTTAATGAGAAAGATTCATAATTTAACTTTTAAATAATAACTTCAAATTTAACATGTTTATAATGATTGCGTATTGTAGATATTTCAAAAGAAAGAATGGGATTCTTAGTGCTCTGGTTGCTATCGATGTACATTTAAATATAAATAGTATGGAACAGAACTTTTCTAATTTCTTGGAAAAGTTTCAGACAGTTCTTCTGAAAAGTAATCCAGCATGGAATTTAATAGACATCAAATTTGGTAAGAAAAATTTTTAAAATTTTACTTAACTAAGATTTTTATTTTCAGAAAATTTTTCTAATCCTATTCTCTCAAAATTCAATAACTCTGTGATTATGAGTCATATGACATCATTACTTTCAAAAGAAAAATTGACAAATGATGATTCACAAGAGCAATCCTTTGAGACGTTTAATTATATCCATTCCAACGGATTTCCCGGCAGATACTTGCCAAACACCGACCATTCGTGGGAAATTATTAATCCAGACGAACAAGATGGTCAAGTTCAACTAAAAATTTTGGCGCTAAATCTTGCTTATGATCAACATACCAAAAGTTGTTCAGATTACATTGAAATTTACATTCACAACACCTTGCATTCTAGGTAATAATTTTACTGTCAGTTATTTTTTCAGCTGTAAATTTCATACATTTTCATGTTTTACATCAAAGCTAAAAAAACATTTTGCAACTGCACACAAAATAAGTTGTTTTATTAAATATTTGCTTGTTGAATAGTTTATCATTTACGATTTTGCAATATAGGCAAAATCTAAAGTTCATAGTTTATAGAGTGTAAAATTTGCTGAAAAGTGTGAAAATTTGCTGAAGTGCTGCATTTTATGCAAATTTTGAGAATCATATTATAAATTAATGCTGAAATTTTAATGATGGAATAAAAATTATTATTTTTTAACAGATTGTGTCAAATTCCAACAAATCCGATGCAGCGAACAATAATTTCTATGTTTAATGACGTGAAAATTCGGTTTGTCAGTAAAGATCATCAAGATTATGAAAATTTTGGATTTTTGATTGAATGGCAATTTAGTAAAAATACACATTTTATCAAACAGTAAATAAAATTGAAATAATTTAATTATTTTAGATCAAGTTCCATGTGTACCAAATCCATGTGCTAATGGCGGAGTTTGCAGTCGAGATAAATTTGGATTTGTATCTTGTGTTTGTCCCAGTGGCTATAATGGAACGTTCTGCGATGTTGCTAGTAATTTTTATATGACTATTTGTACATTTTGTTAATTCGAATCTTCTATTTTTAATCTTCATTTTTAGCAAACTGCAACACCCCAGTGTTGACTGATATTGAAGGTTCTATTGTAACTCCAAATTTGTACCTGGGATATCAGAGTGGTAGTTCTTGCAACTGGCTGATAAGAGCTCCTTTTAATCATATTATACACGTGACAACGCTCTCTTTTTTTCTCAACGATCCAAAAATTTGTTCAGATTATATTCGGATAAATGATTATTCCCCATTTGCTGATGATTTGGGGACGCATTCAAAGTATTTGGGAAATATGAGAAAAAGAAGAATAATTTTATTTTTGAATTCAATTTTAGGCGATTTTGTGGCAGTGATATATCCAGTAAATTTATTTCCAAGTATGACACTATTGAAATACAGTTTGCAGCAGAAAGTAATGATCAATTTCCTGGTGCTGCATTTAAATACAAAATTGGTAATCCAGAACAGAAAAAATGAATAGTACTAAGTTTGTACATCTTTCAGCACCGAATTATTGCCTATTAAATCCCTGCAACAGTTTTCAAGACTGTTTTAACACGGCTGATGGTTACATTTGTCAATGCAAACCTGGGTGAAATACTGTTATAAGATATGCATTTTTTAATTTTTTAATGGTACACTTTTAGGCGTGTTGGTGAAGATTGCAGCAGAAGCAAGTTTTATGTTTAAAATAATCAATTTTATTGCTAATTTATTAGTGTAAAATGTAAATTAACTTATTATTAGTTTCTTTTCAAATTTTAGTCATTGAATTACTTGGTTAGTTATAAATATAAATTTCCAGTTATATTGCTTTGAATTTTATAATAGCATGATACATTTTAATGTAAGTATGCTAAAAAAATAAAATTTCAGTTCGAGTTAACTTTTAAGTTTTATAATACTTTTTTGATAGTTATTTTCTTAAATATAATAGGAAAACATAATAATGATATGTATGTAAGGAATCCTTTATGCATTAAAAGACGAGTTCGATATATGCTGTTACATGTTTGATGCTAAGCTGAAATTAAAATATGATAAATGTAATTAATATTTATTATTTATTTAAGATTATAATTTTAATCTGTATTTATGATCTTAAATATATAATCTTAAGTACAAACAAACAATAAATATTTAAGTTATTTTAAATATACAGAAATGTGCCTACAGTAATTTAATGTTCTGATAAATGTTCAATATGCAAATAAGTGAACGTTCATTAATTTCATATTTTGGAATACACAAAATTGCTTACTATCATTATTGTTATTTCAGAAGTCGACTTTTGTTTCTCACATCCATGTAAAAAACCAGGCACAGATGAATGCATTAATCTAAATGAAACATTTTTTTGCAAGTGTAGTGCAGGTAATTGTAAATTTAAAAATATTTAAATTAAAATTAGTGATTATTTACTGTTTCATTTTAGGATACAGTGGTTCTCTTTGTGAGCTTAGTAAGTGTAAAACAATAATGACCATTTGATTGAAATATTAGTAACAAATACACTTAGGTGCTTGTGATTTTCATCCCACGTGTAAAAACAATGGCATTTGTTTGGTTAATGATGCAGGCTTGGCTGCATGCAAATGCAAAGCAAACTTTACCGGATATGATTGTTCTAGCGTCAGGTGTAATGATATTTTTGATGAAGAAACTGGATCACTGAGTTCACCAAGTTTTCCAGTCGATGGTTCATCAACTTTTCAATGCCAGTATCGTTTTATTGCCAAGGATCGTAAAGGTTTTTTATTTAATTTTAAGAACGTCAAATTGCGATCAACGTATTTTGACAATGTATACATATTTTCTTCATGGAATACCATAGACAATGATATGATTTACTCGTACGCAGATAGAATTTATAACATCAGTAATATTTTGCTTAATAATCTGAATTTTTAGCTTTAATGGTATCCCTGATGATTTTGAGATTTCAGTAAGAGCCTCTAAAGCTTTAATTCTCTTAAGTGGTTCAGCAGATCCAATGGAGAATAATTACGGTTTTGAACTGCAGTATTCATCAAGTATGCATCGTTGTAGAAAATAATATGCTTTTTAAATGTCGACTGCAGAGTAATGAAAAAAACATTGCATATTCAGATTTTACTAATACTTTTTCTAATAATATAAGAAATGTTTCAAATTTATACATTACATAGCATCAGTTCTGAGAAATATTTCTGTTGTTAGCCTTTGCATGTGATGACTTGCATAGTGGATGCGCAAGTAAAGAAACGTGTATAAGCTTCAATGAATCAATTGCTCATGTTAGTGGCGAAGACAACACTAATGCAGATTATAAAAAAGGTATTTGGAATGTTTTGATTTGCATGCTTTTTCACAGAGTTTACAAATGAAGGTAGAGCTTAGATTTTAGTATAAATGTGTACAATAAAGCATACTATTTGTATATTCAAGATTTTTATTTATAAAAGATTGCACCAATTGTACAAATGTACTGCTTGTATTTAAGATAATCACTTTCGCACGTTTTTAAATACTACTGAGTAAAAAGAGAATATATTTTTAATTGCTTTAGAAAATGATTTCTGTAATCCCAACCCTTGTAAGAATAATGGAAAATGCATCTCTTTGGCAAATGACTTCAAATGCCAGTGCCCGCCATATTATTTTGCTGGAAAAAGATGCGAAATAAGTGAGTATTTCTTTTGTACTAAAATATTCTGTGATCTGTTATTTTAGTTAATTGTCAAAATATACGGTTGGATTCAAAATTTGGCTTTATTGTGCCACCTGGTTATCCAAATGAATATGTTCCTAATTTAAACTGCTCTTGGATATTTACTTTAAATGAAACAACAATGGAATACACTTTCCAAAGTTTAATGTTTAATGTAGAAGGCCCTCAAAATCGATGTTCAAATGATTATCTGGAATTCGATAGTGCTGAAGACCATTCAAGAAAAATGCGGTACTAATTTTAGAACTTGCATCAAAATTTTTGTTAACAGTTCTCATTTTCAGTGCTTGCGGTGTGCTAGAATCTGCTGCACTCCAGTTGGAATATCCTAATCCATTAATTGTTCGTTTTGTTACTGATGAAGATGTTGAGGAGGATGGATTTTTTATTAATTATCGACATCGTGATGCTATTTATATTATTTTTATTTAAATACTGTTGCTAATTATTTTAAATTTTAGAAATGAAAGGGAAGTGCAACGAAACTCTTAAAAGCAAATATGGTGACATATTTCTTCCAGATAAATCTATTCTTGAGCAATTTCAAGGAAACGTTTGCACATGGACATTTGAAAGCAGTATTGGTGGTTTTGTTGATCTCTATATTGAACGTTTTAAATCAAACGACTGCCAGAAAAACTACCTCCAAATACTAGATGTTGACATAAATGGAAAAAATGAAATTATTTGCGAAACCTCTTATAAGAGAATTAAATCTCCTCAGAATAAGTTTGTTATTAATGTTTTTATGGAAAACAAATCTGGCGTCACATTTAAAGCAAATTATAGAATGTGTAAGGAATTCACTATTTTGTAAGGAAAAGTGAAACTGATAATGTATTATTGGCATTTATCTACAAATTTAGCTCACAATAAGAATTACATTATTATTACATAAATTGAACTAGAAACATAATGCACTATAATTTACTGTTTAAGAATTATCAATTAAATAAGATGTTTATCATTGAATTTTGTTTAGGATGCTTTATTTCTTTTAAATTGTACTGTTAATGATGTTGTTGCAGAGCAATTTAAAGAAGGCTTTGTTTTAAGATGTAGAAAGCAAAGATAACTGTGACATGTTGAGCTGCCCTGAAAACTCAAAATGTACGAGACTGAACGACCGATTATTTTGCCATTGTAATGAGGGATATACTTATGTTCGAGGCAGATGCAATCCTCTGAGATGTGCGGCGTCCCCATGTCTCAACGGTGGGACGTGCATTGAAAACTTGCGTAAAAATATTCATTGCAAATGTTCACAATATTATGGTGGTCAGTTTTGTCAAATTGGTAATACTTTTGTTAATTGCAATTGGTAATAATTATCGAATATACAAATTAACTTTACAGACCTTTTGTGTAATGATCATACATGCAGTTTTGGAAATGGAGTTTGCATTCATGTAGATGGTAAACCACATTGTGCTTGTAAACCTGAATTTACTGGAGAGAGCTGCCAATTCAAAATTCTGGGTAATATTGTTAGCAATGACTGTTCAGTAGCCATAATTTAAAAGCTATTTCTAATTTTTGAGCTACCGCACTTTCAAATTTTAAACAGTAGAACAGATGTTTAAATAATCTTAAATCTTTTGCTCCAACAATCTTTTGCTGATTGCTGATTTATTACTTCATTTTATTATCATTAGCCATAAATGAATACTGAAACTTTTCATATAACAAATTATAAACAGCATAAATCACTCATATTAAGAGATGTTTTTCTTATTTATACCCTTTGATTTTTTGCTTTATATTAAGATGAGCGGTGTGGTGGCGTTATACTTGATTTTCCGGCAGTCTTCACAAGTCAGTCCACTGAGCTAGACAATACATTTTGCGAATGGAAAATTCAAAATGGAAAACTTAATCAACAATTAACCATTATTTTTGATGAAATTCAGCTGCAGTATTCTCATGGATGTGTGAATGAATCTATTGAAATTTTCACTCTTTGGGGAAAATTGCTATATAGGTATTATTATTATTATTATTATTATTATTATTATTATTATCGAAATTGTTAGTTGTTGTTATTATCGTAAACTTGTATAATTTCATCTATAATTAGTCATTTGTTTAAACAGTGATAAGTAGGCAGTGATATGAAAATTTTCTTTTGCACTTTGTTAATTTTGTCTTTTTGATTAATCTGTTAATAGTAGTGAGTTATGAATAGAGAAACAAGTTAAAGCGCACTGCCTGCTTTGCATTTTAAGCAAATTAATAAATAATGCAGTCACTTATATATCATTTTAATGTAATAATTTTGAGACATTTATCTAAATGTTTTAAGCATTAATTTCTTTTTTTCTCACTTCAGCATTATTTATTTCAATACAGCTTTATACAAATACAAATAATTTTTATTGAAAAAAATTTTCAATACAAATAATACTGCTTTGCACAGTGCACAGTATAATTGAAAATTAAACATATATCATTATTTGTGATTTTTACAAATTAATTATAAATGCCTGCAATTCATAACTACATTAAAATTTTACTAATAACACTGAGAACACTATTCACATAATATTAGCCATGACAGTAATATGAATTTGAAAATAGCAATGCATGGCATGCTATTGTTGCTTTTATAAAATTATTTTGTCTTATGCATTATTGCAGAATTTGTCTTATACAACCAAAAAGGCAACTGTATATTAATTATTCATCGATTCGGATTTCTGTGAAAATGAAAGCAGCTTCAAATTCAGTAGTGTTAGCCAGAATTTTTACAGGTAAAATATTTACTTGTAAAATGCTTATAATAAAATTGCGTGTTTCAGTTGATAACTTGTCCACTAGGGCTGCTGTTGTATGTTCTAATCAAAGCTATTGTTTCAATAAAGGTAATTCATTATTTTACAGATGTGAAGGGATTTTAGTAAAAAAATTTCAGAAATAGTTGAACAGTTTTTGATTAGAAAAATTTTTACTGAAATGACATTATTTATAGAATTAGATCTCTGCAGTGAAATGCAATGCAACGGTGGTCACTGCGTTTCAACAAATAATACTTATGCTGCATGTAAATGCCCGGCAGGATATGCAGGATCATATTGTGAAGAAAAAATCAAAACATGTGAGGCAATGCCTTGCAAAAATGGTGGTTCTTGTTTACCAAGTAAATGCAATGTTGTCGTTATTAATGTTGGTTTAAAAATATTAGTCTGATTTAATTTTAGGGAGAAATGGTTATTTATGCAAATGTACAAAACAATTTTATGGTGTTAACTGTGAAAAAAGTATGTGAAATGATTAATGGAAAGTAAAACATAATGCACCAAGAATGAAAACGATTAAAGTGCATTCATTTATTTTTTTACGAACTGAAATTTTAAATTGGTTTTTTTCTTATTGGCTTTTTTGTGTGATCAAATATTAAGGTAATTTAGTGTATAATAATTTTCAAACTTTTATTTAAGGAATATGTTCCTTTTTCAAAGCATTAAAACAATTTTAAATTAAGTTATTATAATAAAGGAGAGGTTATTTAATTTTTATGCTTATAGGAATGTGCTCTCATCTCATAGTAGATACACCTTCTGGTGTTATCAAGTCACCGCATTTTCCTTCCAATTATCCAGATAATAGTGAATGCAGTTGGAAAATAGTCACAAATCCAGACTCATTGATATGGCTTCGGTTCTTTTTATTAGACATTGAAGGCATACCAGGACAGTGTCATTTTGACGTTGTTAAAATTTACAAGTATGCTAATTTTTAGTTAAAATATGCATTGTTTTATTTATTTAGTCTATTAATATGATATTTATTTGTTTCAGTGGAGAAAACAGTGCCTCTGAATTGTTATCAAGGTAAATGGGTGAATAATATGTAATAAAAGGTATTTTGTTATTTTCATTATTTAAGTGACTGCGGCTACAAAACGGAAACAACACCTCCTATTAAATTGGATATTGTAAAAAATATTGTCACTGTTAACTTTGTAACAGATTCATCAGTAAATAGCAGAGGTTTTATGTTGCTTTGGAACATAAGTAAGGTTTTTTCAAAAAAATTTTCAAAAAGTTTTTCAACAAAAATGATTCTTCAAATTTTAAATATTTGTAATTTTAGCATCAAGTTTATGCAGAAATGTGAAATGTCCTTTACATTCCGTTTGTGAACTTGGAGTGAACGGTACACCCATATGCACGTGTGATTTTGGTTATTATGGAGAAAAATGCGAAGGTATTAAGAGCAGTATGATGTTAGCATACTTTTAATACAAAATACATTGATTTTAGAAGTTGATCATTGCTTATACGTTACTTGTGCTAATGGTGGAACTTGCAAAACTCACGGAAACTCATTTCATTGTATTTGTTCATCTGGAATAACAGGACTTTTATGTGATGAAGGTAAGCATATTAAAAGAATACGTTTCTTACTAATTTTTTAAAAACTTATTAAGCAATTTATGACATTTAAATTTTCAATGAATTATAACGTTTTAAATTTAATAATTTAACTTTTAACTATAACTTTTAAAATTTATAATAATCAGGCTATTTATTGGTTACATTTTGAAACTCTTAGTGAATAGTGCACAATGAAAAATTTTTACAGTTTTAGAATACTAACTGTTTTAAAAAATTTAGATATTGACGAATGCATTGAAAATCCATGCAAGAATAAGGGCATCTGCGTTAATAGTATGTTTCTTAGCTTTAGAAATAGATTGTTTAGTTAATGCAAACTTTTATTTAGCTTTTGGAAGCTTCAAATGCCAATGTGCTGTTGGAAATTATGGCAGGTTTTGTGAAAATGGTGAAATTTTACTTTTTAATATTTGATATGATTTTAATAAAATAATTAATTTAGTTATTTCTTGCCAAACGTTAATTTCTTACGAAAATCTAAAACTCCGTCACATATCTCATACAGATTATGCATGGATTATTGCACCTGAAAAATATAACAGATATGCTCAACTGAATCCACTGCTAGTGGATCTTATTAATGGTGAAAAGATTCAAATATTTGACGGAAACTATTGGAATATCAGTCACGACGTGCAGCTAATTGCAGAGTATTTATAGAGTGAAGAAAACGGACTAATAATTGCTTCATCAATACTTTTAGATTCGATAAAGATGTGGAAGCACTGTTTCCTGTTCGAGCTTATCAAAATTGGCTTTCTGTTTTCTTTTGGACGACAGGCACATTTTTACCAGAAAAAAAACTAATTTTTGATGCTTTCTTAACTAGTTCTGAAAGCCCACCTGGATGCCAGGACCGTGACTGCAAATATCCTATTTTGACAAGTTTTGGTGAGATGTTTTTCTTATTTCATTATATATTAATTAAAATTCAGTTTCGCAAAGTAAACAGTTCTCAGATATTTCTGTTATATCATCAACTTTTATATCATTGCAAGGTGAAGGTAAATATTTATTATGCACAGTAACAGAATAAAATTACTGACACACTTGGAGACACTGAAGAAGTGAGTTTCACATCAAGTCAGTTTATCTGCTACTTTATGCTTAGGAAAACCGATCTATTTTCACTTTAGTGTAACTTCACCTTTTCACAATTTTCTAATGTTTTCCAGTTAGCTGCAAAACAAAATGATTCTTTCTTCCGCAGCATGACGAATATTGCTAGATATTTCTGTTCATATTTTTGTCTTACTGATGTTAGTGTAATATTCAACTTATAATTTTTTTGTAATCTCTTCAACTGCTCGCAGTTTTTCATTTTATCTAAATTCTGAGCTAAATCTATTTGATTTATCTATATGATTATCACCACTTTTTATACGTTAGTTTATCATGCGACTTCTCAGCAGGTATAATATGTCATTTGTGCACCAACTTTTTCAGCATTCTGTTTCATCAAGATGTAAATTCCATCTGCTAAGAGGTTTGTTTTAATTTATTTCTTTATCAGTGTAGTTTTTTATGCAGATGGATTTAGGGATTTCTTTCTTTACTCTGAAATTATTACTTGATTTTTTAGCATTTCAGTTTGATACTTCGTTTCAGCATTACTATGATATTTCTATATATCTGTGTATTTCTATCAGTTCAATTTTTCTCACACAAATTTTGTATTTTTGTAGCAAATTTAAGCTTTTCTATTATTTGGGTTGCACTAAGCGTCACTAATTCCTTCTGGCCATTCACTCATATGGTGTCACAGTTTGCATCTGATTTCATTTTGTAAAATTTGATATGTTTTAAAGGTTCCCAAAAGAATAATACCCGTTACTTTTATATTTGAAATTTGCTTCCTGAAGCACCACTGGGAGCTTAATATTCTATTTTATTCTTTAAAAATTTCCCATTTATGCTCACAGGTTATAATCATGGCCATTTAACATCAAATTTGGCACAGCGCTCTGGGCAATGTGATCGGTCTTGAAGTTTTGGGGCATCAATTGTTCCAGCAGAAGTTTTCCATCAGTGATAATTGAAATAACGTCTACAAATTAAAATAATGTTATAGACGAATTGGAAGGATGTTTTACCATGAATGTGGCTATTAATTGAATTCATTGCTGGTAGTTGATAAAGTGGGCTGCTTCTTTGTTTAAATTCTTTAAACATTTTATTACTGATGATTATTGCATAACAGTCATTTTGATCTTGCTTTATGCATCCACTGAGTTAATCATTCTTCATTGTTTTTAACAGATATTATTAACAGTTATTCACAGATTAATTATAATAAGTCTTTTTAAAGAAATTTGCAAAGTTAAACGACTTGGTTTACCATGGTTGAAGCTGTTTCATTGGGAACTTAGACGTGATTCTGAATGTGCTACTACAATTTTCTTTGGCCAGAAAAAGTTGGTTAATATAACATTCAGTAAATTATCTTTTTCTGGTCACACAAACAGTAATGGTTATATAGCAGTGTACGATGGAGATCAGAATAGCAACATACTTATTGACAAGTACGTATAGTTTCAAGAATTTTGACCAGGTTTTTTTAAACTACACAATTAAAGTGTTCATGATTAAATTGTTTTGCATATATTTAGACTCTATTTGTTTATTATTGTTATTTTATTATTTGTTGTTTATTCATTAATAAATTACACGCAACTAATGCTATTTTGTATTGAACGTTAGAAATTATTACTAAATATTATAAAATCAATAAATTTTACTACTGTCATTTAATTATGAATTTTCTTTTTAAGGTTTACGGAGTACACTCAAATTCCATTTTATGTTCTTGCTTCCAGCAAGATGATAACTGTAAAATACGTTAGAGGTTCTATATATTTTGGGAAGAGTTTGTCCTTCGAAATGATTATTGAAAGTCACACAAGTACGCACTTTGTTAAATGTATTATCTATGCTTATGAGCATTTTTAAATACTATATACAGGAAGCAAGAATAACTCTCTGCATTGTGCAGAAAAAATGTCCAAATGGAATAGCAGTTATTTTTATGAAGAAAAATCTTTCCAAGTGAAAGAGTTGACTGTTTGGAAACAACCTGGGCTGTATGAACAAAATATAGACATTTATGGTATGATTTGAAATAAAATCAAAACATCAACATTTATTTACAGCAATATGTTGCACTTTTCATTTAAATATTTTTAATTCAAGAGCATTTTTATTATGCATTTTTGTTCAACGTACATTATTGCAGATTCTATTTTAGAATTGGAAACAGAGAATAGTAATAATAGAAAAAAAGGATACACATTAAATGTGCTTTTAAAGTATAAAAGTTTATGATAAATTTTTAACTTTTACAAAATTAATTACAATTTTTAAAAATTTTCCTTTTTTATCAAAAATTATTTTTAATTAAACTGTTATGTTATTTAGATATATCAAAATTCAAAGAAATTACATCTGCTAGCGGTGTACTTGTTTCGCCTGGTTACCCTCGTCGATATCGGCCACAGCAGTACTACACTACACGCTTTGTTGCTCCTCCAGGGAATGTTTTCTCGTTCGCCTTTCATAGTCTAGATCTTGAATACCCATGGAGAAATGTTTATTGCTTTGATGCCGTCGTTTTCATTGATCCTATCAACAATAAAACGTTGCAACAGTACATACTGAAGTAAATTTAATTAAACCTATATATATATATCATTGGTGTTTAGGATTTGTGGAAACTTGACAGCTGATGCTAAGCAGAATTTTATTTCATCTGGCAATGAAATAATTGTTGCATTTTATTCTGATGATGAATCTGAATACTCTGGCTTTGAACTACACTTTCAGACATGTGAGTGATTTTTTATGCATTCGTTTTGTATTCTTTTAAATATTTTAGATGCTAATCGGTGTTTGAATCACTCCTGCCCGCCGCATTCGTCTTGCGTTTCTTATCCTGAATCATACCATTGTCGGTGTGATAAAGGCTATGCTGGTTTTGACTGCCAGGAAGGTTTATAAGTTTTTATTTTCTATTAATGCATGATGCATGATGTTTTATTTAGCTATTGACCAATGCTCAAGTTCACCTTGTGTACTGGGGCACGGCATGTGTGCCAATAAACCAGATGGGAGTTTTGTTTGTAGGTGCAAAGAAGGCTATACAGGAAAGCACTGTGAGCATGGTAAGATTTATTATTTGTGAAAATTTTCCACTAAGCATTTTCTTAATAGTTGCTTTGAACATTTCCAGTGGCAGTGATTGCCACTTTTTATATGCATAACTCTGAGATTTATTATTTTATTATTATTACTTTTTAAAATTAATGTATAACTATTCAGATATAATTATGATTTTCTTTAAGCATAGTACAGTGAAATTGAATTTGATAGAGAATTGACATTTTCACTGTTGTTGTGCTTAATTAATTATGTTGAAATAAAGTCAGCTGAAGTAAAATTGCTAAAAACTTCAAAACACAATTACACGGAAATAAACTGAAAGTTTAGATTTAATTTGTCCGTTGAATTACTGTCAGCATAAAGGAAGATGTGAGCGTGAATCTGGAAAACCTAGATGCATATGTAAAGGGCCGTTTTCTGGGCCTCGATGTGAGCAAGGTAGGCAATTAAATGATGATATGATTGTGTGATGTGATTTTTTGAAAAAGTTTAGCGTCATGTGGAGAAACAACAGTATCATATTTTTATATTTTTGAATCAATGAATCATCCAGAACCATATCCTCCTTCTTTGGATTGTAAATGGACAATTACAACAAAAAATGTTGGGAGGTACATTTATGAAATTTATATAAGCTATGTCGACTTGGAATGTGGCTGGGATTATGTGAAAATACAGCTCAGCAATGATGAAATAATTACGTATGTTTCAAATTTTTATTCTATTCAACGCATGAAAACTGTACAGATATTTTTATTTACACATATTATCAATAATGTCTGCTATAATATAATAAATAATAAATAATAATAATAATAATAATAATAATAATAAATCTAAATTTTTGAGTAAATTAGTCATTAGTAATAGTAATTTTTTCATTTTAATTTGTGAAAGATTTTATGAATTTTGGTTACATTTTTAAGTTATGATTAACATAAATATTTCCTTTTGGTTTGCTTTTGTTTGTGGTTCTCCAATTAAGTTCCAAATGATACAGCTTTTGTAATTTCATATTTTACTCAATTACTTTACTAGTTTATTGCAATAGCTTCATTTGTTGCATTAATTTTAATCGGTTTTTTTCTTAAAATGCTTTAAAAAATTTCCTTGCTTAAAAGTTTTACAACTTTAGACTTTGTCAGGCAAAAAAGAAAACGGTTTATTCAGATAATTCTACGTTGAATATGTGGTTTCATTCAGACAGCTCTAAATCAGGGAAGGGTTTTTACATCACTGCTGAAGCGAGTAAGAGCACATACATTTTATGCTAGTTTTTACAAGATTTTATTTCAGTTATTAATCCATGTGTGAAGCAGCCATGTGGCAACAATTTTATATGCCAAGTAACCGGCCCAAATAGTCGGGAGTGTATCTGTGAACCTGGATATACTGGAAAAGAATGCGACGAAAGTAATTCAGCATGATAATTGCGTAGCAAATGACATGTTATCATGTAAAATTTTAGTATGATAACAAAATAGCAATCATTTTAGTTCTTTTATGATTTTGAGATAGATGTTTTTGATAAAAATTGAAAAGTTTATAAAGTATTTTGCACTTATTATTCATATAGATAGAAATTGATGCATATTTTAATATGAAAAAATACTTTATTTTTATTTTTTGATATTAATATTATTATTATTATTTACAGTTTAATAATATTGTGAAACATTTGTAGGCTTCAGCAATATATGTTATTTGACTTTTTTTTTAGTAATTGATATTTGTGCCGATGTTGACTGCAAGAACGGCGGCTCTTGCTATGCTGATAAATTAAATTTTACATGTGTTTGCAGAAAAGGATATAGAGGAAAATTTTGTGAAATTCGTACGTAGCATTTAATCTAAACAATTGTACAGCTACTTTCTTATTTCAGAATCGAATCCTTGCATACCAAATCCTTGTGGGCATTTTGGAATTTGTAAACAAGTTGATATAGCAAAGCATACTTGCTCTTGCATTTTGCCAGCTTCTGGAAATAGCTGTCGTGAATGTTAGTAAACGCTATATTTCTAATTGCACAAATTTATATATTAATTATTATTTGTTGTTTATATTTATGTATAACTGTATGTACATATTATACAACTCATTGTTAGCATATACATGCATTTGCTGATTGTTTTATAGGCATTGAATATAAAATAATCATATCTCACAGTGGAGTGATAAAGTCTCCTGAATATCCGTTTAGTTATCCGAACGAAATGCAATGCGATTGGTTGCTTTACTCAATTCTGGATGCTGGAAGCGGTATTTTTTTAAAATTTAATGATCTACAAATTCCAGCACTGGATTCTTCATGTTCTAATGGAATAGTTATTTATGATTCATCAAACAGACAGATTAAAAGGTGAACAGTAATTACTATTAGTTTACTGAAAATATGTATGTTCAATTGTAAATATATTTCAGTCAAGTGCCATACATTAAACTTAATATAGCAACAGCGTTACTGCAAAACTAATAATTCTGTATTATTTACTACACATTTGTTTACTAAAATTTTTAGTTTGTTAAAAGTATATGTTCATAATTTATTTGTTTTTTTATGTAACTAAATTAATTTGAATGCAACAACGATTATTATATTTAATTAAGAAATTTACTTTCCACATATTACATTTACTTTTTACCGAAAAGATTAGTTTAGATTTTGTGGATATGAAATTCCAAAGTCCTTATTTGTAAATGAAACTAAAATTCGAATAGCAATTGAAACTTCACAGTTGCAACATGATGTAAGAAGATTTGCATTGTCATATACAGCAAGTATGTCATCTTATTATCATAATTTTTTTTATTTAATCAAAATGATTTAGATTTTGACTTCTGCTCAAAGTTTCCATGTAAGAATGATGGAATTTGTGAAAATAGTATAGTATTAAAAGAAGCTCGTTCTCGATCTTGCCAATGTCGTTCTAAAGCATATCACGGATTTTCATGTGAAACGAGAAGTAAGCATTGTTGTGAAATAATTACATCTAGCATTTTCAATAAACAGTTTTTAATTTCACGATTGCACATGTTTTTAATTTGCTGAACTGATTTTGATTTGTTACTAATGATTTGGCTTTTTAATATTCAGGCAGTTTCATGACATTTTAAATCGGATCACTTAATAAATCAAATTTGTTTGTAAATGTAATGTAGATTTTATTAAATTCAGTATTTTCATATTTTTTACATTTTATTTTGAAAAATTTTACTCATTTTATATAAAGACTCTTTTGAGTACTTTAATTTCATTACAATGAGTTTAAGAGTTTAATTATAGACTGATGTTATTTTTGATTGATGCTCATTTAATTTAGGATACTTTAAATGTGGACAACTGCTTGAAAGTAAACCCTCATTATCTGGTATTGTTGCCACTCCAGATTTTCCGTTGCCATATAATTCTTCATATTGCAAATGGCCAATACAAGTTCCCAAAGATCATATAATTGAGATTACTTTTACCACTCTGGAAACATACAGAAATTGTTCAAAATGTTGCACTGGTGCAGATCAAGTATTATTAGAAGATCAGAATGGGCATATTATATCCAAGTATCAGTTTATTAAGATTAGAAATGTTTCATGTGAATATGAATTGTAAATATTTTTAAATAGATTTTGTGGTCATGCACTGCCTCCTATTTTTACAGTTCAATCTGATCATGTGGTTGTTGTTTTCAATGCTAAACAGACAAGCAATACTGGCATCGGATTTCATTTATTGTATCGAGCAGGTAATGTATATTTTGTTTTATTTATTTTATTTCATTTTGCTTTTGATTATGGTTTAATATATTTAGTTCAGAACGTCTGTTTTAATGATAAATATTGTTTAACAAATCAATCATGCGTTATTGATCGATATGGAAAGCCATTCTGCATTTGTCCGTTTGGGTACGAAGGTCGCTATTGTACTGAAAGTAAATTAGCTTCTTTTGATGTGTGTAACTTTTGTGCATTAACGCATTGTTTTAAGAAATTGATTTGTGCAAAAGAGAAAATATACTTTGTAATGGTAGGGGAATTTGTGAAAATTATGCAACGTCTTGGCGATGTCGATGTAGAAAAGGATATTCAGGGCGTTTATGTGAAATAGGTTATAATAATATAATGTCCATTTTAAATGAGTGCATTTTTTACTTTATTATTTTTAATTTCAGATGACTGGTGCAACGAATTTAAATGTGAAAATGGGGGAACATGTTTACATTCCAAAAGTGGACCTATATGCCTTTGCACTAATGAAACAACTGGACAGTACTGTGAAAAAGGTTATTAAATATTTGTAAATGTATTCATATTTTAAGCGAAAAAATTACATTTTAGCTAAATGTGGCGGAATCATACGACGTCCATTAATTGGAACAATTACGTCACCAAAAAACTTTTCAACTAATTATTATTTTAAAGGAACTGACTGTGAATGGGAATTTATTGCTCCAGAAGGCACTTGTGTACATCTGAAATTTTATTGGATTGATTTGAGCTGTACCTCATATTACGCTGCTTTTGGAATGTGCACTCCAGAGAATATTAAAATTTATAATTCAAAAAATAAATCTCTAGTTCCTTTAAAGTAAACTTTTTTGAAATTTTTTTATAATTTAAAGTAAAGATGATTTTTCAGGCGACTTTGCTTTGAACCAACCACATTGGAGGTTGTCAGCTTGAAAAATAATTTGATCCTCAGTTA
This sequence comes from Trichinella pseudospiralis, assembly GCA_001447645.1. Taxonomy (NCBI): domain Eukaryota; kingdom Metazoa; phylum Nematoda; class Enoplea; order Trichinellida; family Trichinellidae; genus Trichinella; species Trichinella pseudospiralis. The sequence goes on along the minus strand of JYDV01000077.1, from coordinate 18,124 downwards.
CCACAGTGAAAAAGATGATGACTTTGAGCATTATGGTTTTCAAATGACTTACATAATAGGCATGTTATGCTCATTATTGTTTTAATAATATTACAATTTTGATAATTTAGACAAAGACAACTGTTTTGAGGGTGCGTGCGCTGAGCAGTTTTTATGTGTAGACCAACTGGACGACAAGTATAAATGCATTTGTAAGCCTGGATTTACAGGAAAAAATTGTGATATAGGTATCATAAATTTAAATTAATATAGAATGCGTGGCTGATTTATTATTTTAGTGTTTGACGCTTGCGCCTCTTTACCAAGTGGTTTTTGTGGAGAAGGAAGATGTGTCAACGTTGGTGACTCTTTTTACTGCGAATGCTCTCCTGGCTGGACAGGGGAAGTCTGCATGGATGGTAACAGCAAACGTTTAATCTGAATAAACGTATTTTTAATGCAAGCCGTAAAAACATTAATTTCTAGTGAATGCAATTATTAGTTGTTTAAAGTTTTATGTAAAAGTACCAGTTATTTGAAAAATCTGCATACAATAGAATTAACAAAAAATTATGTTCATTATGATATGCTTATGATAATTGTATATTTAGCATTTTTTCTTTGACTTTGACCTTATATTTTTTGTTCATTAAAAGAAATACATACATAACTAAATTTAATTTCAGTCAACTTTTGCACATTAAAAATTCTTCACATTGTAATTTATTTAGAAATCAATTACTGTGATTCATCCCCATGCATATATGGGACATGTCATTCTTTAAAGAATGCATACTACTGCAGCTGCATTGAAACATATGAATATTATTCATATGGACCCCAATGTGAATTCGGTATGTCCAATCAGAATGGTAATGAACAGTGACAGAGCACTGTAATTTTTTAGTTGCATGCAAATCTATCACATTGTCTAATGATCATGGAATTTTACAGTCACCATTTTATCCTGAACCAAGCCCTAGTAAATTTTATATCCATTATCAACTGCAGCTCTATAGTTATGAAATTTTTTTAGGAGATATTAACTGCAATTGGAAATTTTATGCAGAGAAAAATAAAATGATCATTATTGATATAGAAGTTGCAGATTTAAATGCAGCTTATTGTGCAACGGATTATTTAGCAATATTTGATCAAGCTGAAATTTCTGAAATAAATGAAGACCAACCGCAGGAGCTGTAAGTTACTTGTGTTACTGTTTTTGACTAGCATTTATTGTGTTATGGAAAAATGCGTAAATTTTTAGTATTTGTGATCGACTAACCACTAAGCGCATTGAAGTGCATTCTGATGAATTTTCATTGTTATTTGCAAGTGGCAAACTGAATGACACGATTTCAAAATTTTATGGGCGATATATGACTGTTGGTATGTAATGTATAAACAATTTTCACCATTGATTTATTGCATTATTAAAAATAGTTTTTCTTTTATTGCAATATTTATTATAGAAAAATTTTAAGACTTTCAAATAGCAGATGTATTTAAAGAAAAAGAAATTTACTGTTAACAAAATATTTTAAATAAGAAAATAATGAATGAATAAATGAATCGCTAGTATTTTTGAAGTGTTTAATAATCATAGTTGTTTAGTAAAAGCACTTCAACATTAGAGTTTATTAAAAAAGAATTCATGATTGTTCACTTAAAATAAAGATTAAATCAAAGATTTTTCAAATAAATTACAGCTACAAAAATTTAATTTGTAGCTGAATTCATATTAAATGCTTTTTAATTGCGTTACAGTTATTTCCGTTTTAAAGCATTCCAATGGCAATTTTTCTCGACGTTTTAAGAAATAATTAATGTATTTGTGAAATGTGACTTTTTTATTATAAATTTCTTTCAGTTAATTAAAATTTTTGTTTTTAACTTCAGTCATTACTTCGTGAAATCTTTTGCGCATTACTCGCAAACAAAAGTATCCCACATTAAAAAAATATTTTTACTTTCAAAAATATCACTACAGCATGTGAATTTTTTAATACATAACTATAATTTTTTCTATATGTCAACTTGTTTATTTAATTTTTCTTTAGATCCATCGCTTTGTACTCCAAATCCATGTCAAAATAATGGCAATTGTTCAATTGAAGCTGATGGTACTATCATCTGCAAATGTCCAATAAATTATTATGGTCAGCTTTGTGAAAAGAAAGCTACAGGTTATGACAAGTAAATTGTATGCAAATAAAATAGCATTGAACGTTGACAATTTTAGTCATTTGTGATGCAGAAACTAAAGAAATAAACGGAACATTTTCCGTTTCACCAGATCCATTATACACCACATGCTCGTGAGTTGTTTTTCTACTTTCTGATTTTAACACATTGCTTCATGCATAGTTTGCTTTGTAGTTGGACAATATATAATACGCCAGTTGGAAATAAAGCAGCAACTGAAATTGAAATACATGAATTATACATCCCAAATGATGATTGCAACGAAAACTTTTTGGAAATTTATACAGTAACATTGTGCTTTTTAGATTAAAAAAAATTTTTTTTATCTTGTCATAATGTAATTTTAGAAAAAAGATTATTTCACGGAATTTGTCTTGCTGCGAAAGTACTTATATACTTACTTATATATATATATATATATATTTATAATTTTTGAACAGTAAAATGTTTAACTTAAAACTTAAATTTCATTGCAGGCTTTGCTCTGTATCAAATGAATTATCGTCAAAAATAATGTCTGTTGACGGATACGCGGTGAAATTGATTCTTCGCAGCATTGACGTTGAAAGAAAATTTGCATTTTCATATAACTTCGGTAACTTATAATCAATCAGTTAGTTTATCAGCTTTTCTAATCTGATTTTATGCAGATGTGTGCACTGCCAAAAATATCATTTGCAAAGATACCAAATACTGCGTTAATACCCACTATGGAACTGCATCATACAGTTGCCTGTGCAAACCAAAGCTGACAGATCCAACTTGCTTCAGTAAAATCAAATTGTTTTTAGCTGGACATTTAAATTTTAATCTAATATACATAATTGCAATATATCACTTGTATCACTGCAATAAGTTGTTTGTTTTTTATCAATGATTTCTTCTCAGCTTCTGAATTTTATTTACTGTTTTTTCAGTGCTTTCAGATACCAAGCATTTTAATGGAATTTTGTTTTATTAACCTGAAAATTATATATTGTATCATTTGAAGGAATTTTCAAGTTCTCTGAATTGAATTTCAGGTCCTTGTCAAAATTTGAAACTGCCTGGATCAGTTGGAGCGTTTAACAGTCCTGGATTTCCTCATCTGTACCCATCCAATGTCCATTGCTCATGGAGAATAAAAAATCGATCAAATTCCACTGCAATAATGCTTACCATGAAATACATGAATATTAGAGACAACTCTCCATACTGTGACGATGAATATATCGAGTAATTGTATTGTAATGTTGTGATCTTTTTTAAACTTTTTCTTTCTAGAATTCATTCTGTCAGTAGAAATCATAGCAACCTTATGCAGAAGTAAGTTTGGTTTTGTACTTTTTTTAGTCATGAAGTTATTATTTTAAAATAATGTTATTGGCAAACGGAATTGTTGCAAGCAAGTGCATTTGTTATTAATTACAAATGATAGATTTTAATTTAACTTAATTGTAGTGATTTATTAAAGTTTTGATCATTTTTAAAAGTAATGTTAGATTAGTTAATTGATAAGGCACAGGGCTAGCGGCATTTCACTTTATTGAATTCAGTTTTACATCAGTTTTTCAGAAAATTATTCCAATTTTAAATTCAAAATTGATTTCGATTTTAATTCTTACTTTAGCCTTGGTTTTATATTATCATTATTTTGTATACCTGCTAGTTCAGCTTAATCATGTACAACTTTTAAGAATTTGTGGGAAAATGTTGGATGTGAAATTTTTTACTATGGCTGAAGAAATGATCATATATTTCCACACTGATGTTTATTTTGGTGGAAATGGATTTGTAGCTACGTATGGAATTGGTAAGAAAATTTTGGCAGACACTGTCGTATTTTAAGTATTTTTGTAAATTTATGCATTAAACTTCCAAACTAAACAAAGAATAAAATGTTGCACAGCATTTATGATTATTTATTTCAAATAAAGATTAAAACAAATATTTTTCAAATAATGATTAAATTTACTGATGTAGCCGATTACAAAAAATTAATTTCAATCTGAATTTATATTAAATGCCTTTTAATCAAATTATTTATTCTCTTACAGTTATTTCCGTTTTGAAATATTCCAATGACTGTTTTTTTCAATATTGAAAGAAATACTTCAATAATTATCGTACTATGCATGTATTGTATGCAAAAAGTAAATTTGTTTTAGTTAATAATCCATGCATTTACCTGATGTGTAAGAATGGTGGCTTTTGCTACATTCATAAACCAAGCTTACAACCAGTATGTCAGTGTAGATTTGGTAAATTTATTTTTGAATTTTGATTTTATATTGAAACATGCTTGTGAATATTAATTTTTTAATTATTAATTTAGGATATTTTGGATTACTGTGTGAAAAGTTTCGAAACTGTCCAGATGGCTATTGTCTCAACGGAGGTGTTTGCGTATCAGAATACAAAAAACCGTACCGTTGCAGTTGCCCTAAAGGACTTCAAGGAAAGCGATGTGAAATCGGTTTGTTAGCTTATTTTACAGCGTCCGCTTTAAGACGGTTTTAATGTGAAATTTTCAGCTGTTTGTGGAGGAATTTATTATACTGGTGCTACGTTGTCTACGCCAAACATTCTTTCTTTGAAACTTGAAAAATTAGAAGTACGAAGTAAACCCAATCTTTACATATGCCAATGCACAATATAACTTAATTTCTCACATCTATTGTGTATTATAAATGTATTTTTTATTTTAAAATGGCAGTAGTTTTTTTTGATTAGATTATTACTATTTTAGCAGTATTATGATCAGTATTAAATTGGCTTTGCTGTGTTGTTAGATAAAATGATAAAAGAATTAATTTCATTTCAGTATTCTATTTGTAAAAATTATTCAGTGGATTTGTGATAAGAAGAATTAAAGATTAGAAATTATAGTTTTAATAATTTAAATTTATAAAGTATTGTTTAAAATTTTTAGTGTTTATTTAAAGGAATGCTGTTCATTTTCATGTATTTTTTTATGACAAAGATATTTTTAAAACTTTTGAGCTTTATTTTATTACTGCAAATTATTGTTGAACACTTTTGAAAAATATGCAATTTTACGGCAATAAATGTTGTAAATTTGAATACTTTCAAATTATAAATCATTTTTTAGTGCAATTACTTTTTGGAAACAGAGTCATCAGCAATTTCAGTTCAGTTTGAGAAATTATTCTTTGGTTGGCAGACTGAATGTAAAGATAGTTACGTTGAAATTCACGAAGGATGGGATCAAACCAACAGCAGTATAATTGGAAGGTAAGTGTTTATAATTTGATTGTATTATAATTTAATGTTTTAAATCAGCTTTGGTATTTATTTATGTTAGATATTGCAACAATGAAGAAATGCCTGCTTTGATAGGAACACAAAGTAATAATCGACTGTTCCTTGTTGTCAGAGCAATTATCACTTCAGACAAAGCTGCGAATTACACATTTAAAGTTAGAGAAGGTAAGAGGCAATTTTTGGATGTTTTAATTAAAAGTTTTTGATGACACTGTGTGTAATACTTAAAAAGCATTTCTTGTATTTTTGATATTTTTTCTGAAAAATTGTAAAAAATTTATTAAAAGAATATGGAAGTTGAAGGTTGAAGGAGAAGCATTTAATAATAAATAAAATGAAATACTTAATGAATAATAATGCAAGACAGTTTGCATAATATGATATTTAAATGTTTTGATACTTTACATTTGGTAGATTTCAAATGTCATTATACAATATGCCCAAACAGTGACTGCAGTCAACGTCAGAATGAAATTCTTTGCATTTGTCCACCGTACATGACAGGACAGCTTTGTGATATTGGTAAGTTGGTAATATTATAAAACTGTTATTAACAGTCTGATATATGCTTTTGATTTGTCTTTTATTTTAGAGAGATGTGGTTACAGTGTTGTAAATGAATCTCAAGGAATAATCAAATCATTTGGAAGTTATTCCTATTATTTGGGCCGTGTTCATTGCTTTTACAATATCAAAACTCAACCTGAATCAGTTATGGCATTAACTAATGAAGAAGAACTTTGGACAGAAGAAAATTCTTTAATATTTTTTGACGGAAAAAATGAATTGTATTATAAAATGGAAAAGTAACTTTTTGTTTCTTTATTTTTTTTCTGAGATTTGAAAATTTTCCCTTTTAGCCTTCAGACATTTCTTTCGAGTACAAATGAAATTTCTATACAATTTTCAGCAGTATTCCGATCCAGTGTAATACCAGCGTTTGAAGTGACATTTTATGAATGTGAGCCTACAAACTTTAAAAGCATAATTAATTTTTATTTTGATGAATAAATATTTTTTCAGTGCCAACTCAGACGTATCACTTTGAACAATTTGGAGAATTGTCTACTTTTGATCCTGTGTTTGCACCGTTTCGCAGATTTTTCCGTCGCTATACAATAACAGTTCCTGGTTTCAGTGGTATACTTTTGCAAATACTTTATTTCAATGTCATTGATTGCACAAAAAATCACGTGGATATTTATGTGAAGGAAAAATTTGTGGAAAGGTAATTCAAAAGCAATTTATTCATAATTAAAACAACATCATTACGGATGATGTAGTTTAATTTTAATTTGTAGTGTAATTTTTGATATGATTTTTTAAATTAATAGTTGACGTTTTGAAAAATTGAAATTATTCGCAAAAGCGTGAGCTGAAGAGGTTTCAACAGTGTTTAACTTCATTTAAAACTTTCAATAATATCAAATTTATTTCAGATATTATACAGATAGATAGATACAATGTTGTCATATATTTTTTCAATACTGTTGACTACAGAATGGTTATATTATACTGTTTGTTAAAATTTTAAATAATGCCAAATAATTATACTAGTTTACGTTGAAATGTTTTAGACTTTGTGATGTACCTATCACTGACGAAGAAGTTTCCATAGCTTCTGACAGTGTTACGTTTGTTGCAAACTTTACAAGATATACAGATGAATTTCTTGGATTTTCATTAAATTATTCTGCATTTGTTGGTAATTATTTACGCTGCACCAAGTTTTAGTGTTCCAATTCTAATGATAGAGATGAATTGTAGATTTTTGTATTCAAAATAAAGTAAAATGTCCATCACCAGAGGTATGCAAAAATTCAAAAGATGGCGCAGTTTGTGTCTGTCCAGCTGGTGTTGCTGGGACGAACTGTAGATGTGAGTATCAATATTGTTGCCATATTAAGAGAATTAATTTGAAACAGTTTTAGTAAATTGTGATAATCTGATATTGCACAACAGCTCTGCAATCATTACTTCTCCACGTTATCCAGATTTATACATGAATAACTTGTCTTGCCTTTGGAAAATTGCTCCAAATCAGAAAGGCAAAGTTGTCAAAGCTATTCTTACAATAGACCATATTGAAGGTACAATGCCAGAATGCAATCAAGATTTTGTAGCTGTTTCTTATTTAAATTCAAGGCAACAAGAAATTGAAATTGGAAAGTAAGTTCACCTCATTTATGCACAGAATATTTGTACAGAATTAGTTTTATTGAAAAACTTGTTATACAAGGGATAAAATGAATACGTTTCAGATATTGTGGAAAAAATTACACAATCCAATTGACCAGTGCCACAAATAATTTGATTGTAAAATTCAAAAGTGATGAGCGCATAACATTTAGCGGATTTGTTCTTGAATATACCCTTGGTATTTATTTTTATTTATAATTTTATTTTTTCCCATTTGTTTATTTGTTGTTTTTATCAGTGAGACGTGGTTGTCAAAGTTTCATATGCTTGAATGGAGGAACATGTTCAGATTCAATTTTCCAAATATTTTGCACATGTCCCCCGGGTTACATTGGAATGTTCTGTGAAATTGGTAAAAACTAAATTCAGTAATCATATTTCATGTTCTGCTTGATTCAGTATTTTTATTTATTTTTTCTAGATGTATTTTGTGCAAAACATTTATGTCAACACGGAGCAACTTGCTTAATGGGAAAATGCAAATGCGCTGAAGGATTCACTGGACAATTCTGTGAAAATTTTGGTTAGAAAAATTTCACATAACTGGAAAAAAAGATTTATATTTTATTTAATTTTTCGATTTAATTTTCTCTATATGTTAATGTAGTTGACTGTTGAAAAATTTTCAAGCAATAAAAATGATAAAATAAATTTAAGCAAGTTTTCAAATGAAGCAGGGTTTATCTATATTAACAAGTAGATCAGGCTATTTAAAAAGCAATTTTCTATTTATTTAGCAATTTTTATAAATTCACTCTCTGTGAATATTTTGGACTTTACCAAATGTTTTAATTGCAAATTTTAAAGCATTTTTCTTTTTGTTTAATGTTGATGGGAATTTCTTTTTATCAATTACAATTATTGTTGATGTTTAGTCAATTCTGAGCAGAATATATTCCAATTTCCTACCACTATTGTGTCTCCATTTTATCCTCATAAATATCCAAATGATATAAACATAACATGGAATCTGATAAGTGTTGAATCTGGACTGCTGCTGCGATTTAAGCACATATCTCTTGAATATTCGACGAGCTGTGATCAGAATGATTTTGTTCAAGTCTCTGATTTAAATCGCACAATAGGAATGTATGTACAATAAAAACAACAATTTAATTGAAATTTTATCAATTTTATAATTTAGATTTTGCGGTTCAATGTTACCACCTGCTATTTATACTACCAACAAGTATCTTAAGATAATTTTCCATTCTGATTCATCCATTTCTATGGAAGGATTTGAAGCCTTCGTTGCAAGTAATTGTTCTTTTTTAGTGAATAAATTTTTTGAAACAATATTTTCCAGATGAGGAATTTTTAATTTGATAGTTTCAATATTAATCATAACTTAATTCACAAATGTTCATTGATACTTTGATAGATAGTAAAGATCCATGTGAAATGTTTGACTGCTCTGGACACGGTGACTGTATAGCCGAAAATGGATATGTATCATGCAAATGCCACAAAAATTATTCTGGAGAAAATTGTGAAATTAGTAATTGATTAATTAATTACTACTGGAATCAAGCAATTTTTTAATCTGAAATTTCAATTTCAGATAATGCATGTCGCGATGTGCTATGCATGAATTCAGGGACATGCATTCTAAGAAAAGGCGCATCAATTTGTAACTGTAGATGGCCTTTTACCGGTGCTACATGTGCTGATGGTTAGAAAATGAATTTAATTATTTGAATTGAATTGCGAGTTAAATTAAATTATTTATCATTTAAGTACTTTGCGGCCATTACTTTAAACATATTTTCAATGGGAAAATTTCTTTTCTCAGTCTAGTCAATTCCAACGTGTCTAATGTTGACTGCACTTGGACAGTTGAAGAACCAGAAAATTCTACAATATCAATACACATTAATAACTTTCAAATGAAATATCCAAATGAGGACTGCAATTCAAATTTTTTGGAAATTGTTGATAGAAAATCTACAAAATCAACAGTGATTGCAAAGTAAGCTCGTTTGTTTTACAGCAGTAGAACAACACACGTTTTCGACGATGATTTCTAGTTGAATCAAATAACAAATTTTTAACCAAATAATTTATGGTTGCCTATCTTGAATGAAATTTACTATTTTACATTTGTTATTCCAGATATTGTGATTCGAAAAATGTGACATCTTTACTTGCTACTAAAACAAACTTGCTGACAGTGAGATTTGTCAGCAAACACGCTATGGACGACAGCTTTGCCATTGACTTTACAACTGGTAAATTATTTGTTAATAGTCAAAAATGATAAGTTGTTTCCAATCAGTTCTACACAGTTACGTAACTTCTATTCTGCATTCCATCTTTTTTAAAATAATCTCTTTATTTATTGAATAACATTATTTTTATTATATATGATTTTTTAGATTATCAAGGAAAAAATATATGCAATTTTTATTGTCAAAATTATGGAAAATGCAAAATTCAAAACCAAAAACCAATTTGTGACTGTCCAGATGGTTTTTCTGGTGTGCACTGTGAAAAAGGTATTTGAATTTTATTTACTTTACAAATTTATTAAAAAAATATTTCAAAAATTAACAAACATATTGAAATTATAGATTTATGGTGCTCTTCAAATCCTTGTTTGAATGGAGGAACTTGTAAGCACAATGAAAATAATACAACTTATCAGTGCATTTGTTTGAAGAATTTCAATGGTAACAATTGTGAAAATGGTACGTTGATTTGGTATTGTTTGTGACGAATTTGAAAATTATTAGTTTAGTTATTTGTGGGGGCACTTTGAAACTTTGGAAACGATTCACAAGTCCGCTGTATCCAAATTCATATCCCAACTTAAGCCGCTGCATTTGGACGTACAATGATACAAAAAGAAATATCCTATTGTCATTTACAAACTTCCAGCTTGAACTTACAGATGATTGCAGTAATGATTACGTTGCTATAGAAAGATGTTCTGTTGTTTCAGGATGCTCATCTATCCTGAAAAGCAGGTATGAAATTCTACTAAAAATTTCTGATCAATTTTTAAAATTTTAAGCGGATCATTGAAACTAGTTTCATTTAAAAAAGCTTGTATTTATGAAGTATAATTTGAATAGAATTTAGAGTTAAGGAAATCATATTCATTTATGCAGTTTTACAGATATTTGAATGTTATGTTTTTAATTTGCTTTTCTTTAGTAACTGAAAACATTTTTCATTTGCAGATATTGTGGAGATAAACGTTTCAAAATTCTCATCCAACTGCATGCGTTCCAAAGAAACTGGGAATGGTTGAAAATTACTTTCATCTCTGATTCTACTGACTCATTTAGAGGTTTCAGTGCTAAACTGTTACCGTCTGATATGAAAATTTTAAATAGCAGTGTTGCTGAATGATTTCTTTTCACTTTTCCAAAATAAATGTTTTACACGTTTATTACATTTGTTAAAGATGTATGTCTATAGTATAATATTGAGCTGTTTTTCTGAAATTGTTTTCATCAAATAAATGCAATTCAGCGATCTGCTTAACCGTAGTAGCTATAACGTGGTTAACATAGTTGAAACAGTTAAACAAAACTAAACAAACTTAAAACAGTAACAAATTGTTTCCAAGGATTGCTGAACAGTGCACAGACCTTTATTTTGTTGCTTCATAACAAGTCAATATTCTACTACTTAATTGTCATAAAAAAGCTAACATATACCTCAACTTTGTATTGCCAGAAACAAAAATATCGCGCTATGTTTATACATTTTTGCATGACTTCCCGAGGTGACAATAAGAACTGCAGAACAGTCTTTTTCTGTTGCGCAACTGCATCGACCAGATGAGCAGCCGGATTGGCACATGCAAAATTTCAAATTGATAGAATGCATGAAGTAGCTCAAACTACGTATGCAAAAACGGGAAGTTTATCTATCTGTGAAGTAGCAGCTAAAACTGCTTCATTCAATTCCATAACTAACTATTACTCTGTCGATTATTTCATGTACATATAAACAATTAAACGTTTTCACACTTTGTTCTAAAACTGTAAACTCTGTTGAGGTCAAGTTTATCATTATCGATACAGCTCAGAAAATGGCAATAATATTAGCGCAACTTGAATTCCTTTTAGTATTTTCATATATACATAAGAACATGTTAAAATCGCAAATTTGTAAAAATGTTGCTCATCAGAAAAAAATATTAGTCTGAAAAGATTAACAGCCATTTACTTAATTCTCGTTACAAGATCAATGCTGGATGGAATTTCTTGTTGATTATAATGAGCAAAGACAATGACACAGTGAACTCAAGCTATGCTCAACTTACTAACAATTAGTCAGTTAGTAGCAATAAAAATGATTCTCTCAAAATTATGCACCAATGGAACTTGTTGATCAGAGAAAAGAAGGCGCATGCGAACTATCACATGCGGGTGGCTAATTTTGAACATTGTCAGCATTTTCGTCAGCTTTGACTGATCTCTGACCATTGGCCAGTTTGATACTTTGTCACCTCTGACGATACGTCTTTTGGTCTTCTTCCTAGTCATCTTGCTGATGATAATGCTCAGCTTGGAGTATGCACATGAGAACACCTTCTGGTAGTAGTAGGGGTCTCATTCACAAGGAACTCACTCGCAGACTTGGCAAGTAAAACTTAGATTGTGTCTGTGCTTGTTCTAGGTATCAGTTCGCTGCGATGTTTATACAGTTACCAGGCATTTGCCATGGTAGTGCAAATTATTCAAGAAAAGATGCAACGAGTCCATTTTCGACTTTCACAGTCCATAAGGTATAGACCAGCAAGCAAGTTGCTCAAGTCTTTGCCACCCATATTTATATTGTAACCTCTTTTCAATGTTTAGTGTAACTGTAGTATCACAGTTGCACCGGAAGTCAGTAAGCAAGCAACTCTTTACTCAGCAGAAAACCTAATAATTACAATTTACAGTATAACAGAAATTAAGTTATTTTCAATACACTTGACAATAACATTGACAACTTTTCTCTGCCTTCCATCCCAACTTTACAAAAATAATTTTTGCTTGATATTAAGATAGGTAGACATCTCTGTGAAGCCTCTGCTGTCATACCAACCTAATGCGATGATTCCTTTTTCAGTGCCAATTCTAAAGTCGTAGGCTCTTTGACTTCAGCTGATTCTATAAAAGCCACGCAGTCTGTTTGATCCAGTTGTTCCACAGGATAGGATTCTCATTTCTTAGCCGTAGCCATATGTAATTCCAGAAATGTGTAATAGTTGTTAAAGAACAGTTTGTGGTTTCTGTTCTTTGGTAACGTTTCACAGAGCTTCAATACATAAGTTGCCGGTTGAAAGGGCAGTGGATCCTCGACAATCAGATTTTTCATGTCATAAAATTCAAAGTCATAACGCAAACCAGACTGACCAGCACAAGAAATGACCTTGAAGCCCCATTTATTTGGCTGGCAGCGTATATACTGCTGGAGCTTGCGTTTTCCTCTTGAAAGCAATAAGCTGTTCATCGATACATTGAATTTCTTTATTTTCTGTTTTCACGCAGCATTTTCTAGACATTTCAAACAACAGCGGAATCTTACACGACCGATCATAATTTGGATCGTTTCTGCCCAGGATGGATCGTTTGCTTGTGTGGCGTATAATGTAGCTTTATTCATTTAAAATGGTAGTACTACAAAGAGTAGTTAGAGACTGATGAACAAGGCGACGTGCGTGCGCAGACAGGAAATGAGTTAGCTATTGAATTTGAATTACGGTATTAGAATTCGGTTATTAAAATCAAGTAAGTTAGATATGATAAAGTTACAGTAATATATTCGTTGGCGTATTAACAACGGTGGATGCGAACCCATCGGCAGCCAACTGGGATCACTTACATGGGCTGAAGTTAGCTGACATCTTTCCGAGAGAGAGAACGGAATAGATGTACTAATCCGAATAGATTTTTACAATCGCTTGCTGTCCAGAGAGAGGATAGTTGGTGAAAACGCTTTACCTGAAGCCGTAAATTCGCCGTTCGGTTGGATTGTGTCAGGTAACATCCCATCCAACGACGGAAGTAGAGAATGCTTCACGTTTCTGGTGAAGACCGAGAATGAGTATGACGAAGATGATCTTAGACGAAATTTGGATGAATTAGTACGTGAGACTCACAGCACGTTGACATCGAAGAGGATAGAATGGAAGCACATAACATCTCGAGCGCCATGGTGTAACGGGTACCGGGAGCATTTGGTCCGTTCGGTGAAAACAGCGTTGAGGAAGGTACTAGGTAGAACATCACTTGACGAGGAAGAGTTAGCAACGGTCCTGTGTGGAACTGAAGCTCAAGTGAATGCTCGCCCCTTAACTTTCGTTGGAGATGACATCAGCTATTTGAACGCGTTGACCACCTCACGTTTCCTGATAGGAAGAGCGTCAGCGGATGCACCTTACGACCCATAACATCGCTAACGAACATCGGGTATCGTCGGAAGTCTAACAAAGCGTTGGTGTTACCGAAAGAAACTGATAGCCCACTTCTGGAAAAGATGGAGATCAGAGTATATAGTTGCGTTCAGCACCCGACCTAAGTGGAGGAAAGACAGCACATCGTTCTAATAGCGGAAGACAACGCGAATAAGGGTCGTTGGATGATGGGACGCGTATTAAAGCTGTTCTATGGGACAGATGGAATAGTGAGATCAGTACAATTAAAAGTGGCGAATAGTGAGATGATACGACCAACAAAGAAACTGCGACTGTTAAAATCAGCGTTAGTAGATGGAGTTCGTCCATCGTCTGGGGAGGATGTTGCAGATTCCAATCACATATCTAAACCTGAATATCAATAAACTACAGTAAGAAGATAATTTCAGAAAAAGTGCGGGTATTCGTGATAGTTCACACTGGTGATGTAGTCGGTGTATTCCTTTCATTTGTGTGGTTGACTGTATAATTTGTTCTTAGTTAAATAAATTATTAGCATTCTCCTTCGAGATAGTTTTCGTGGGTCTTTATAATCGAAAGACCTGAAAGAATACTACCCACGCTCATCGTATCATCTAGGGGATATAATCGCCTTGGGTTAATTGCACAGTCCACTTGAGCTTGATTGTTGTTATCGAGTAGAAAGAAATACACCGGCCCAGAACAATAACAAGTGTTGATCAGCATCAGCAGTGCAAGAAAGAGAATAAGTGAAAACCTTAACATCAAAAGCTAGATAATACAATAATCAAAAAAGATCTTCGATTTTTGAAAAGTGACCAGAGATTAAAATGAATTAATCATACTGGCGCAACAGGACTGAGTGATTTCTCAGCGTTATGTAAGCGCAATATAATGTAATAATTATATGATTTAAAGATATGACAAACAAATAAGTAAAGGTCAGTACATGTATGATTAAAGATTTACAATATTTTATGTGTAAAATTTCTTCATTTTCATATAAACTTGCGTTTTTAATCATAATGTAATTTAATCCTCTATTCAAGTTAAAGGACATTTAGGAATGTTTCTAATATTCCTGTGTGGATATAGTTATTGCTTGATAAAAGGAGTCGAATAATCAAAGGAAATGTGAATCGTTTTCGGAATCAAAATATGAAATTAAGGAAAAATTCAGTAAATGAATTTTTTTGTTCCTGATCTTTTTCACAAATACTATTCAATATTTCATTTTCATGCTGACTACAAATTTCAAAATCATTTCTATGATCTGACTTTATACTAATGACTTAACAAATGTGTTATGTGTTTTATTTAAGATGCATGTCACAGTGTTAAAGAAGAAAACGCTCAACAGTGCTATTCATTTTATTCAATGAATTTTCCTTGGATGAAATGAAGTATCAAAGAAAATGCAGTAACACTTTATTAACCAGCCAAACTAATCATCCCTCACGAAAGAAATTCACAATAATGTACTGTCCCCTAATATTTTTTGAAAAATGCAAACGAAAGAATTAAAAGAGTCCCTGAGTGCTAATAGTTCAGACGTATTTGCGTAAGTCGATGCAATCAAGCAAAGAAACATTGTATTGAATCGAATTAAAACTAACTGGTTCTGCGAATAGCAAAAAACAGCTGATTTCAAATCACCAATAGTCAGTGTTCCTACTTTCTCCGTACTCAGTGCTTTGGAAGCTAACAAACGTGTTTTAATCGACATTTCTGCAGAGCTATCAATGCTGCAGCGCAAAATTGGAACACCATCAAGATCTGTAAAAATAACTTCATGAAGCTGATCCACATGACTTGCAAGTTCAACCACATGCTGCTGAAGTTTTTGCAAATTGTTCATTTTCTGGTCAAAAATCAAGATCTAGGCATTATATGATGAGTTTGTTTTTATTATTTTATTTATTATATCACAAAATAACCGCTGCATTTCTGTACCATTGCATGCAATTTTCTACAATAAATAAAACTATATTTGTAAAACAGTCACTAACATTGCAAGCAACCCTGAACTAAACAGTTCACGGAATAGTTTCATTGCATTCAATTTAAATGAAATTCAAAATGTAAAACATTTTTGGATTAATAGAAAACAATATTATAAAAAGTTATTCATTTGAATTAATTATTTAACAAAAATTAATATTACTATCTAAACCAGAAACATAATATAAGGTAAAAAAAGGTTTCTTCACCAAATAAATTCCACGACTATGCACAAATTTCAAAGATTACACATCAACAGAAAATGTTTTCAATATTTTGAGAAACAAGTTACTGTAACTGAAAATTAGGGATGATATCAAAACAGTTTTAAATGTCAGTTTTATATCCTCATTTTCGACTTTTCAGTATATATTGTTTTACTTTTTATTATTTTTAGTTCCCGTCTGTAATTCATCAAAAATGAAGGTGTCAAAACACAAGCCTCGGCAAGTGGTATTTTTAGAAGGTTGCCCTTGACATAAATTCCAGCTAAGAGTGGTTGTTGATGTTAGCTGGGTATTCGTATAATTGTAGAGAAAACGTTGTAGTAATTCGCTCATATTTGTTCGTTTGTTTGTAAATATTCAAATAAATTGCCGATTATTATTCTTACATGAGTTCTGATAAGTTCCAACTTAGCAAAAGCTGACTGTCAACAAACAACTGTAGTAAAATTCCCTCGCGAGCTTACTACAACATGATTATTTCATGTGCTCTGTTTAAACAGTTATTGTTAAATCAAATAAAGATTTCCTGATGATAAAATATTTTTCATCCTTTGGGAACAATAAGCCATAATTAATATATTATAACATTTTAGCGAAGGAAGGCTGACAAGCATTTCTTTATTTAACCTTGAAAATCAATACCTACTGTACAGCTACAGTAGTCATAAATCTGGATTGTCGACGTGGTATAATTGATCAAAAATGTTGACATGAATGTGTTGTAAAGGAAAACAATTCACTGGTCCGTCGGCATTGGCGCGATCAATCAGTGAAAAATCTCCTCGTTGATGCCTTGCACAAATTTTTTGCTGTTGTTCGAATCAAAGTCAAGCAGTTTTTCACAATCAATGAGCAACTTGACATTGTTCGCGGTGTTGAACAGTTGGAAACTCCACCGGAAGCATATCTAGCCTTCTTGATGCCGATGGCATTATCACGTCTGACACGAGATCTATCCGTGAAATGGGAACGAGGACGAACAGATGAAAAGAACACTGCGAAGGAGCTACTGACTTTGCCGAAAGCTGTAAAGATACGAATTCGAGAAAGATACAGATGTTTAGATTTTTCAACAAGAGTTGCTGCTATTGATGGACAAGAAAATGCACGTTAAGAAAAATATACCATGGCTGCTGTTCATTCGTCAATCAAACAGGCATGCATAATGTGCTAAGAGAATCACCAAATTTGGAACTGTCCGAAATTTCTCAGAATCAACACAGAATCAGAAAGACAGGCAATTGCTGGGTAACAGGGATTGTGCCTTGCATGCTTGATGAGAAATCACTGGGTGTTTGAGTGCTAATCGAAAAGGAGTTGTACAAAGTCACGTTGCACAGAGCAGGATCATCTATTACTACATATAGAACATGGAAACTAGAACAATGCAGCAACAATGAACGATCACCCTCCAGCAACGGCCATAAATGGAAAGATTCAGATCGACTGCGCTCTGTTCAGCGGAATACGAGCCACATGGTTGGCAGCCGCCTGCTCGAGGCTGCTTTGTCAAAGCGGGATCTCGAACGACAGTGAGCTGCTTTTTGGACAGCAGCTTCCAACGGTCATGCGTGAGCATAGGCGTTGAGGATGCTATCAATGTAGAGGGTCTGATCAAAACAATATTTGTCGCATCGTTTGCCAGAGTTTGCAGGAAGTCTAAAAAGGCACGATGTGTAAAGTTCCTGATCAGCTCTGTGAATGATAAAAGTGGAATAAAACATTTGGTAGAAGCACTGTGCTTATCGAAGTTCTGCCAAAAACAAAAAAATTATGGACAAAAAGTCACTCAACACCTACATCTGTATGTCAAAATATGGATATGATATCACAGATTCCCTATAGGACTATAGGCTTTCATCTGTACGAT